>PVKS010015607.1:13816-37581 GCA_004027875.1 Aplodontia rufa | reverse complement strand
CTGAGCCTCCACACCAGCTTTGAGGAGCATCCCCATGGCAGTGGCAGCCAGACATTTACAGATGTTCTCAAATGTTCCCTGCGGGGCAAAGTCATTCCAGGTTGAAAATCACCAACCTAGAAGGATCGATCGTAACATAAACAAAATCTAATTAAAGGAGAGAGTGGGGGTGGGGAGTCTACCTGGTAAAGGAGAGGAGAAATTGGAGGTGAGGCCACCTTCTCTGGGAGCCAATGGGGGTTCCCGAGCCTGGGTCTACTGGAGACTTGGTTAGGTCTCCGCTGGTGGCGTGGTAGTGGGCATGGCTGAGAAGGCTGTACCTGCAAAACGATCCCAGGCTCTGAAGCTGCACCGTGTGCCAGGTGAGGACTATGGTGGGGGACCAGGCTGGGAATAAACAGAAACAGAGACAGGGATCCGGATCCTAGCAAGCATTTGCTTCCACCTCTGCTTGGGAAAGGAGACTGAGGGCCCAGCCTGGGGGCAGCTCTCCCCTGCCCCAACCACTCTGCACAGCGGGGACCCCAGCCCAGGCTTCTGCTGTCGGCCCTCAGCCCACTGCTGCCAAGGACAGGGATCCTGCAGAAGTCTTACTGGTGGGGAGATGGCCACCATCCCTATCTGGTGTTGTCACCTTCCAAATATTTTAGCTTGGCTCTGGTCCCACCTACACCTCATTCACCGGAGTTAAAAAGAACTCTCTAGAATGAGAAAAGAAAGCAGGCATTGTTAGAGTCCCTAAGCACTGGGGCTGGAGGACTCACCTCACTACTGCCCTGAGCTCCCCCAGCAGTGTGAGTCTCAGCATGTGACACTCCAAAACCAGAAGCAGGGAACCAGGCTGGGAAGGAGCTGGACCGGAGACGCATTAGTGGGGATGTTTATTTGAGAGCCTGTTTAAAACTCTAACATTCACCTAATGGGAAAATTTGAAAAGAATTCAACTGGATTTGTCCTTGTTAAACTAACATTAAGGATGTTTAACAGCTGTCTCGGGCACATCACATTACAATCCGGAGATAGACTTGGCAAACTAATGGGTTTGTTTGTCATCGGGAGGAAGGGTGAAAGGAGCCGGGCAGAGCCAGCACGGGCGACGCTCCCCACGCCCCTCCATCTGCGCTGGAGAGGGATTGGCTTCCTGTTTGCCCTCCTGGAGACCTGGCCTTGAGGGTCAGGGTAACGGGAACCAGCAAAGGCATCAGCCAGGGTGCAAGCCACCCGTCTCTGCACCCTGCAGCACAGCCCTCCTCCCCACCCTGGTAACCAGCCCAATGGTCCCCGAGTGGTCACAAGCTGTGGGGAAGGGCACATTGGTCCCTGGGGAGGGGACTAGAGGGAGCAGGATCAGGTGACCTGTTGCCTTAAGTCAGCCTGACAATTTTAGGATTAGGGTTAAGGAGGCCAGGAACGTGGTGGTGCATGCCTGCAATCCCAGCGACTTGGGAGGCTGAGTCAGGATGATCAGGAGTTCGAGGCCAGGCTCAGCAACTTAGCAAGACTCTATCAAACTAAAATATAAGAGGGCTGGGGATATGGCTCAGTGGTAAAGCACCCCTGGGTTCAATTCCTACTACCAAAAAAAAAAAAAAAAAGATTAGGGTTCAGGTGATGGTCCTAGAACCCATGTTCACCTCTGAATTCATTACGTAGCTCATGACTCCTTGTCATTCCCTCGTTCATTCTGTGAACCTTACTGCAGAACAGTAGTCTAAAAGCCATCAAGGCTGAGACAGGAGAAATGACAAAACTCCACTGGGGCCCGTG
Source organism: Aplodontia rufa (assembly GCA_004027875.1). NCBI lineage: Eukaryota > Metazoa > Chordata > Mammalia > Rodentia > Aplodontiidae > Aplodontia > Aplodontia rufa. The sequence goes on along the minus strand of PVKS010015607.1, from coordinate 35,814 downwards.
GAAAAGGCCCCTCACCTGGCCTTGGGGCAGGGTAGGGAAAGCCCCACGTGGTCAGTCTCGAACCCCAGGCCTGATGTTGGGATTCTCTGCAAGCACATGGTGGCTGGGGAAGTGGGCTGCAAGGGGACTCAAGGAGGCCGTCCTCCCTCCTCGCCCAGCTGGGGAGGGGACGGTAGAATGGGGCCAGCCACTTCAGGTCCCTGATCCCACTGCCCGGAGACTCAGAGACTGCAGGCCCCTGTCAAAGGAACCCTTTCCTCTTCCCAGAGCCATCACGCTGGAGAACACCCTTGTCATCCTGTCAACGGTGGCACCTGACGCGGGCCGCTACTATGTGCAGGCTGTTAATGACAAGAACGGCGATAACAAAACCAGCCAGCCCATCACCCTCGCAGTGGAGAGTACGTAAGCGCGAGGCCTGGGACCAGCACAGCGCGGGTCATTAAATCTCGGGAATGGTGCTCCAGAGGGTCATTGGGAAGATGGAACAGCAGCGGGGAGGCTGGGGACGGCAGAGAGGAGCCCTCCCAAGGAGGAGGCACACGGTGGGGGCGGAGTCCCAGGGAGACCACAGCTGTCAGTTCTGGAAGCTGAGGACACTCAGTGTGGCAGGGAGGAGGAGGAACAGGCTGGGCTTCAGTGGCTTATGGCTGGCTCAGGTGATGGCAGGGCAAGGACCCGGGAGATCGGAAGCTCATTTGGAAAGAAATATGCTAACTGCTTCTGCTCAGCTGGCAAAAGTGCTGGCCCTACTCGGAGGAGCAGCGCCCTCCCCGCAGGGGACACACGCTGTCCCCCACACATGAGCTCCTTGGGCCATCCTCACCCCAGGTCCCTGGGAGAGAGATGCACAGGGCAGAGCCCAGCACGTCAGGGGGACTCCTGTGCTTTGGAAAAGAGATACGTGGAGCGTCCAGCAGAGACCGGAGCCAGGATGCAGGCCCTGCCTGCTTCTCCGTTGCCGGACCACGCCCTCCAGAGCTCCAGTCTCCATCCAAGGCTCGGGTGGCAACCCAGGCTGGGACTCACCAAGTCCAAGTCCGTGGGGCAAAATCAGTGCTTCCCGCAGAGCCGAGCCCTGCACAAGCTGGGAGCCAGATGTTCCCATCTCCCCACATCTGCACCACTCCAACTCCCGAAGCAAGTGTCATTTATCTTCCACGGTCGCACTGGCACGCACCTGCCTTGCCTGATCCCAGTGCTCAGCTTTCCCAGAACATCCCAATCCCTGCCATCTGCATTCTGGGGGCTTTCCAGGCTCCAGCAGAACCCCTGCCACATCCCCGGTTATTCCCTTCCTCCGCCCAGGTTCCAATATGCCTAGAAAGAAATCCAGTTGCAGGGAGGAGAATCCACTGGGACTGACCCGCCAGGGTCACAGTGTAACCTCTGACATGAGTCCCTGGGCCTGTGCGGGCTTCCTGCTTCTATAGGAAAAAGGAATCTGTCATCGAGACGGATGGTTTCCCGTATATTTCCTTTTTCTTTTTAAAGAGAGAGGGACAAAGAGAGAGAGGAGAGAGAGAGAGAGAGGGAGAATCAGTTTAATGTGGCCTTCGTTGCTCGCACACTTAGCACACTGCTGCTGGGGTTCAAACTCGGGTCCTCGTGCATGCCAGGCAAGCGCTGTAAGCACTGAGCCACCACTCCGACCCTCCCATATATTTCCTAGTGGTCTGATCACCTGGAATCTCATGGAACCTGGTCATTTGGTAAGAGCCAATGCCAAAGATACAGAGTGGCCTATGGTGAGTCAAAGTCAGGCATCTTCCTGCGTGACTCAGTTTACCCTGAGACCTGAGGTCGGAGGGGTGGTGCTGCGCTCTGTGCCTCTCTTCTAGCATCCAGCTCCTCCTTATGGTAGTTTAATCAGTTGCTCTTTGGGTTGAATGTGGGAGTCACCCTGTTCTCTGCTCCATCTCAAGCCACCACAGCCCCCCAGCTGGTCCATGGGAGGCAGGCAGGGCCCCTCCTGTTCCCCAGCTGTTTGTTTCTCCCACCCCATGGGGCTTGGCTCCTGCTCCAGTGTGGAGATTTGTGCTGGACTGAGAGCAGAGTCGGCTGATTTTTAGCTAATTTCCCCTCCCACAAGCGATTGCACTTTAAAACCCTGCTCCTCAAATGACACAAACCCCCAGCCGGCGGCCCGGCCTGCCAGACTCTGGCTCCCCTCAGTTCTGGTCAATCCTCCCCCCTTCGTCCATCCCCCTCTGCTCAGATTCAGCAGTCAAACCCCACAGCAAACCTTGCTCCTTGGAAGGAGAGGAGAGAGCAAGTCTGGTGCCCCCAGGAGTTGTCCCCTGCCTGGGGTAGCCAGGGTACTTCACTCAGACTGTCACAGCTCCTGAAACTCCACACCTGGGTGATGGCCCCACACCCGGGGATCACAGCTACTTAGAAATAGTGTGAGCCACACACATGATTTTGAATTCTCTGGGAGCCCCATTTTTGCAAAGTGAAGAAGAGGCAGAATTCATTTTATTAATAGACTTTATTTAAACCAATGTTTCCAAAGTATCTTTTAAACATACGATCATATAGAAAATTTAGTAGTATATTTTTCCACTGGGTTTTTTTTTCCTGCATACTAGGGCTTTGAAATCCATGTGTATTTTATACATACGACACATCCCAATTTGGATGCTAAATTTTCATCTGACATACGTGATCTGTATTTAGATTTCGTAAAATTTACAGCTGAGAAGGTAGAATCTTATGCCCAAGTTGTCTCACACATACTTAAGTGTTCTAATAGCTGAACTGGGGATCTGTTTTTTAATTAAATGTAAATTAGTTAAATTAAATCACATTAAATCAAAGGGGCACCAGCCAGACTTCAGGTGCTAGGAGGCCCAAGTGGCTCATGTAGCCCCTGGGCTGGATGGGGCAGGTTTGGAGACCTGGGTGTCCTGGGGTTCAGCAGCTGGAAGCCCAGGCAGGGCAGGGACCCCTGACAGCCCTGCCCCATGCACGAGGCCCAGGCAAGTCACGTGGTCCCTGACTATTATGGGCAGAGCGATGCCCATAACAGTTGGGGGGTTAAAGGAGGCGACTGGAGAGAGTGGACCACAGTAGGGGGTTCCTTGTGCTGATTATGAAAATCCTCCCGGGGCAGCTGAATCCAGCTTGGCCCCTGTGTGGGGAGCCTGTCTGCATTCTCCTGTCCTGGGTGCAGGACACGCCACCTGTGCCAGGAACCCATGTGGCCAACGTTCCCTTGCTGGCCCCTGCCTGTGGTTTTCATGGCTCAACTTCTCGGTCCCATTCACCCCAATATCCCACTCAGGCCAGAGCACTCCTCACCGACAGTCGCCCTGCCCCAGGACGGGCCTGCGCCAACTTCTCACACCCATCATGACAAGTATCAGGACTCAGCCCAGCTTGAGGCAGGCAGGGGACCCCTCATAGGCCTGAGATGGGCATCAAGAGCCCCCCTGGCTGTAGGCTGTCAGCTTCCAGCCATCCTGGCCTTTGTGGCTTCAAGGGCTGTCCCTGTTTCTGCCTCTGTTCAGAGCGTGAGTTGAATGAGGCACACGCCTGTGCTCTATGCCTAAGCCAGTCGTGGGAGACTTGGTGATAGAGGGACTCCCCAGCCAAGAACCCTTGACCTCCAGGTGTGTCCCGCCATCCCCCATGGCTGTCTCTGGTGAGCATAAGAAGGAAAGCAGATGTCCCTTTGTGGCTGCTGTCCACGGATGGCCCTGATGTCTCCTCCCCACTCCACCAGCTGTCACCTAAGCCCTGCTGTTCCCCACCACCTCTCAGCCTTTGTCCCTGGCTGCCACTCGCAGCCCCACCCTCTGGACACTCAGATCTGTTGCCCGCTCCCCGGCACCCCTCCCCTGAGCTGCCAGGACCCTGCTCTGCCCCCCGGGTGGTTCTTCCCTGGGTCAACACGTCTCCCTCCTCCCCTGCAGTGAGCAAGCCCTGCGTACAGGGTGGGGCTTTTTGTGGGTTTGTTTTTTGTTTTTTTTTTTTTGGTACTAAGGATTGAACCCAGAGATGCTTAACCACTGAGCCACAGTCCCAGCCCTTTTTATTTTATTATCTTGATACAGGGTCTTGCTAAGTTGCTTAGGGCCTCACTAAGTTGCCAAAGCTGGCTTTGAACTTGAGATCCTCCTGCCTCAGCCTCCCAAGATGCTGGGATTTCAGGCATGTGCCACTGCACCCAGCAGTCTATGGCCTCTTGTTCTTCCCATTCTCCCTGCATCCCCAGCTCCCTGAGCTCACCAGTGTTCCCCGGCACACCTGCAAGGATGGCTGCCAGCTCCCCCGACCAGTGGGCCTCCACCCTGGTCTCTGAGCAACTCCATTCATACATCCCACCACCGTCCCCAACACTGTGATAAAATCCAAAGTGGCCGGTCTCCCTCTGAACCCAGTTCCTCCTGGGCATCCAATCCCCAAACCGTCATCAGTCTTTCCACTTTGCTCCACCCCAGACCATGACTTTACTCTGTATTCACTACCAAGGCCCTCACCGAGGGCCAGCTCTCGCAAATTCCCAGCAGCCTGCTCATCTCCCCTCTCCCAATCCACTCGTTCACTGCCCCAGAAGGAATGGAAAGTGGGCTTCTTCGCACACGCCTGCTCTCACCTCTCAACTGTTCTGCGTTAAGGAGGATTCTGAGGACACCTCTGGGCTCAGCTAAGAAACCCACTGAGGCCACTTAGCCCTTTCTCCTGGAAGGAAAGGACGTGGCCTGGGAAGGCAAGGAGCAGGGCAGGGCCCTGAGCTCTGTGGTGTGGCCACCTCCCCTTCTGTTCCCATTCCACAACACCCTCCACCCACCCCATCCCAAGGAAGCGTGAGGCTGCTCTGTTTCCCGGAGGCCCAAGACGCCTGTCCTCTTCCTGGGTCAGGAGGTCCTCGTGAGTCTGTGACAGCCACCTGTCAGAAGCCTTTGGGGTCCATTGCTTGGCCCAGGGTAGTGGGGAGCATGCTCCCTTAGCAGCAGACAAATCCCCAGGGGCAGGGGTTGCACTTACCTGAGCACCTGCCGTATGCCAGGCACCTGCACTGGCTGCTGACCCCCTGAGCCTCATCTACCCCACTTCCTCCCGGGCACCCATCACCAGCATCACGGCCCACTCTGCCTCCTAGAACATGTCCTCGAGAGGACAGACCCTCAGTGGGAATCTGGCTCCCAGCCTGTTCCAAGCACTCACCCGGGAGAGATTTGCTGAGGGGGTGGTGCTGAGTCCACCCAGCCCTGAGAGGTCACAGTTTCTACCTTTTGCCACTGATAAAACAGGCATGTGGAAAGAAGTAGCCCCCTGAGGTCACCCCTCCCCAGACACCCTCTGTCTCTGGGCCAATGTGGCTCCAGCCCTCCAGCCTGCCACCCAGCCTGGGCACCTAATCCAGCGGCCCTGTCTGGGTTTCACACTCCCCGTGTCCCTCCCCGAGCCAGGAGCCAGCCCTGGGCAGCCTCCTTTCCACCCGCGCCTTCCTCCAGGGCCGTCTGTTTATCCGTCGGTGCGGCTCCAGCGTGGGCTCTAACTGTCTGGCTCCTCCTTGTGGCCCATTAATCTGGGCCGTGGTACCTGTGCGCCCCAGAATGTAATAAACAACTTAGAGCACACTTTTATGGGTTCAGCTATATCAGCAGCTTTCGATCCGATCGCTCTTTATGGCACCTACACGAGGCTTTTATATTGCTGCAATTATTCTACTTTAGATGCTTCCTTTCTGGCCCCTTCATTTTACTTTATTTGCACATTTTATTCCCATTCTTCCTGAGCCTCTTCCAGCAAAGCCTGGGGTCCAGGTGGAACATGCCAGGGCTGACCAGAGGGGCAGCATCCTGCTGTGTGCCCTCCTCCTGGCCCCACAAAGGATGGGCGGCCCCTGTCACCTGAGGCTGTGCAGGCCACGGTGACCCAATACCTGCAGGGCCTCCTGAAAAAGGGCCAACTTGGTAGATTGCATGCAATAGGAAAAAGCCCCGGAAGGCTGTGTTCCATGCGCCCTGGAGCAGGTGTCCAGAGGGTGTCGGAGTTTCTGCCAGTGCTGGGCCTGCACTGACCCACAAAGATAAGAACGGGCCACCTCCAAAAGAATCCAAAGCAGGTGGTGGACAGTGACACACACCTGTGATCCCAGCAGCTCAGGAAGCTGAGGCCACCCTGGCCAGCCCTGGCAGCTTTTCCTACCTGGATTCCAGGCCTTGCTGGAAGAGAGAGGCAGGAGGATCACAAGATTGAGGCCAGCCTCAGCTACCTAGTGAGACCCTGTCTCAAAATAAATGCCTGGAGGGCTGGGGAGGTGGCTCAGTGGTTACGGTGCTTGCCCGGCATGCACCAGTACACGGGTTCAAACCCCAGCACCACATACACAACCAAGTGTCTGAGCAATGAAAACCATGTGAAAAACTAAAGAAAATTGATTCTCTCATTCTCCCTCTCTCTTTAAAAAATAAAAATAAATAAATAAAATAAATAAATGGGCTGGGACACGGGATGTGGGATGTGTCTCGGTGGTGAGCACCCTGGTTTGATCCTCAGTAGAAGCAGTGGCCAGCAGGACCAGGAGTCAGCTCAGGCATGGATAACAAAGGCCTGCTCTCTCTCTTCTGAGGCTGGAGCCCAGATCCAGGAACCAGCTGTCAGGGTCTGGGGAGGGCTCCCTCCCTGGCCTGCAGATGGCCACCGTCTTACTGGGTGGAGCTCTGGTCTCTGCCTCTTCTCATAATGATAGTAACCCCATCATAGAGACTGCACACTCACGACCTCAGCTGGGCCTGCTCAACCCAAAGACCCCACCTCATCCATGCCAAGTCCATCTGCAAAGACCTTATTTCCAAATAAAGTCACATTCCCAGATGCCCAATGGACAAATTGGTGGGGGCGGAGGGGTGAGGGGATGGATGCTGAAGAGGTAAACTAACGAGGGAAACTGAGTCAGGGAGAAGGGTTTTGAAGACAACAGGGAGGCGAGGTGGTGAGCTAGGCAGGCATGGCTACTTCACAGGAGGAGCAGGGAGGGCCTTCAAGGTCAGCAGGGTCTCCAGAGGGCTGTCTCTGGACACTTGCAGAGCTCATCTCAGAGGAAATGATAGTCCCTAGGGCCACCTGCCCTGTGCCAGGAGGACAGAGGTCTCCCATGGCATCAGCCTGGCCAGGAAGGTTTGGAATATCTAACCTCTGCCCCCAACTCACCCCTGACCTCTCCCTAGATGTCGGGGGTCCTGCTGACCCCATCGCACCCACCATCATCATCCCTCCCAAGAACACCAGCGTGGTGGCCGGGACCTCGGAGGTGACCATGGAATGTGTGGCCAACGCCAGGTGGGTGGACACTTCTTTCTCACTCCCGGTCCCTCCTGACCCAGGCTGCTCCTGGGGAGTGCAGTTGCCATTCAGAAAGTTCTGGAAGCCCTGTCAGGTGAGGACCTGGGAGAGAGGGACTGCAGGTGGATGCTCCAGGGGTGCCAGGTAGGAGAGGGCCAGCTCCTTCTCTGGGGCCCAAGAGAAGAGAAGCAGAGCTCAGCACAGCCTGCCTGGGCCACTGAGAGCAGCCCAGAGGGGGCGGGGCCCAGCTGTGCAGAGGCAGTGAGGGAGCTTTGTAGGAGGGACACCTGGGCCCAGGTGCCACAGTGGCCTGGGAAGAGTGAAAATGTTGCTGGGCCACATCAGTGAGGATAGCCTGCCGAGGGCTTCCCACATGACCTCCTTTATCCAGCACCTAACCTGCAGCCCAGAGAGGGCAGGCAACCTGCCCACAATCACCCAGCAGGCTGCCCCCACAGCCCATGTTCACTACCTTGCTCTGGGCTCCAGTCTCCAGGCTCCAGACCTCTGCCCAGTGGCCCTAAGGAGGAGGTGGGACAGGACAGGAGAGATGAAAAACCTCACCCTAAGGCATATAGGCAGGGTGCTGCCCTAGACTGACGTGACTCCTCTGTAAAGAAAAACAGACACCGTGGGCACAGTTAAATGACGACCCCAAGGTCACCTACGGGTTTCAGGGGGGCTGGTCCCTGTAGCACATGGCTGGATGTATGCTGTGCAGGATCCGAATTCAGGTATGGGGAGGGTGGCCAGGGTGTACGTCGAAGGCCTGAGAAGTCCCACAGGGAGTGTTTCCCAAACTTCAGGACCCTCTGAGGACCCCGTGCAGTGAGCACAGACTGCTATGGAAGATCCACCCTGGGGCCCAGCAGGTGCTGAGCAGGTCCCCAAGCCCTGGGGAATGGGTACAGGCCCATGAGGGTGGGAAGGGGCCTGGGGTGGCCTCTCCGCCTGCCCTTGTTTCCATCCCAAGACGCTGGCCCTCATGCTCCTCCTCCTCGCTCATTACAGAGGGGCCGAGTGCAGGGGCCAGGAGGAAGCCAGCCAGGCATCCGCCCCTTCATCCACCCCGCTGGAGCACCTCACCAATCCCTGCATCCTCAGCGTCCCCAGGGCACAGGGAGCCAGTGGGCTGCTGGCATCCAGGGAGTGGAAGCAAGGGGCGACCCCAGGCCTCCCAGGGCCGTGTGCATGAGCGGTGTCCCCTCCCCACAGGCCCCTGATCAAGCTGCACATCATCTGGAAGAAGGACGGGGTGCTGGTGTCTGGCGGCATCAGCGACTACAACCGCCGGCTCACCATCCCCAACCCCACGGTCAGCGACTCCGGCTACTACCAGTGTGAGGCCGTGCTGCGCAGCAGCAGCGTCCCCCCTGTGGCCCGGGGGGCCTACCTCTCTGTGCTGGGTGAGACGCGGGGCTGCCAGGGCTCCCCGGGCAGTTGGGGCAGCCTGGCTCTGATCCCCTGCTCTGGTCCTCCCTCCTGCAGAGCCACCTCAGTTCGTCAAGGAGCCAGAGAGACACATCACAGCGGAGATGGAGAAGGTGGTGGACATCCCCTGTCGGGCCAAAGGTACCATGGTGGTGTGGATGGAGGGACGAGGCTCCCAGACCTGAAGCCCCACCCCACACCCCAGCCCGTCCTCGTTTCCAGGTCCCACCCCCATCCAAGGCCACATCTCGGAGTGGAGTGTCAATCTGGCTGTGAGCAGCAGCCCCAGGAAACAAACAGGCCAAATTACCGTAATCTCAGGCTGGAAATCAACCCACGTTACTATAACTTGAGGGTTACAAATGAACTCAAATTACCGTAATTTCAGCACAGGTGACAGATCCAAATTGCCTGTGATTTGAGAGTTGTAGACAATGCCAAATCACACCGTAACTTCAGAACTAGCAGGCCGGGGTGCCTCCCGCCTGAGAGGGCTCTCGGCCGCCCCACCCACTGCTGGGTGCTGGGCCTGCACCCTCCCTGAGCCCCCAGTCCTGCTTCTGGGGGGATTTCTGCTTTTCCCACCTTCTCCCTCCTTCTGATTCAGCTGAGCGAGAAGAGCCCACAGCCTGGAGAGAAAGAGAAGACTGTAATTCCCAGCTCAGGGCAGGGCATAGCCGCCCCCGAGGAGCCCTCAGCCTCGCTGCCCGGTTAGGCCAAGAGCCACTCACTCAGGCAGCGAGTGTCCTTCGAGGGCTTTCCACAAGCCAATACTGTTCTCAGGGCTGGGGAGCTTAGAGACTGAACCAACCGCCGACTCCCAGTGATTCTAGAACTTACATTCTTTTATTTATTTTTTTAAGAGAGAAGGACAGTGAGAGAGGGAGGGAGAGAGAGAGAGAAAATCAATTTTTATTGAGTTTTTCACGTGGCTTTCGTTGCTCTGACACTTAGTTGTGTACGTGGTGCTGGGGTTTGAACCCGTGTACTCGTGCATGCCGGGCAAGCGCCGTAACCGCCGAGCCACCGCTCCAGCCCCTAGAACTTTCATTCTTGCGAAGGAGATGAGCCACCTTATTTCGTCTCATCCAAAATGCCACAAGTTGGAAGATGCCCCATTATTTTATGTCCTACTAAGAAAGGAAAAAGGCTGCCGATGAAGTCGTGCCGTGCTGCCGATGGTGGGGCGCATCCTGGTCTCCCTGACCTTGCAAAGTGAGCGATTCTCACGGTGGATGAAGCCGTCAGCAGGAGGGAGGCGCCACCAGGCTGGGGGCACAGAGCAGGCGGGTGCTCCTCTGGAGGAGTGGGGAAAGACACGAAGGGAGGCAGGGAGGCTGGGGATACCCCTGCGAAGAGCCTGCCAGAGCCAGAGACAAGGGGCTCTGCCTGCCCCTCCACGTGGGCTCTGTGCTCGGGTGAGGCAGGGAGCCAGACCTCCACTTGGAGGTTCTCAGAGACACAGAAGCCTCTGCTAAATATTGCCGTGAAATTTTTGTTTTAAAATTAGTCTGTCCAACCCAGCATTTCCAAAGTAGACTGATCGCGGATAAAGCAATCTGTTCATTTTCTTGAAATTCCTCCAGTATGCAAATGATCTGGGAATTGCTACTCTAGTAACACTCTTCCCTTCCCTACCAACCTCTGGGAAGGTTCTAGAGACCCAGGGACCCTTTGTGGGCTTCCGCGGCCTCTGCCCAGCAGCTCTCAGCTGGAGAGGGAGGGAGGCAGGAGGCTGCTGACTCACCCGGTCTCACCCACAGGTGTGCCCCCGCCCTCCGTCACCTGGTACAAGGACGCAGCTGTGGTGGAGGTGGAGAAGCTGTCCCGCTTCCAGCAGCGTGGCGACGGGGGCCTGCAGATCAGCGGCCTGGTGCCTGATGACACTGGCATGTTCCAGTGTTTCGCCCGCAACGCGGCTGGTGAGGTGCAAGCCTCCACCTACCTGGCCGTCACTAGTGAGTGGCTCCCTCGTCCCACCCCGGGGCCCCGTGAGAGCAGCATGGTCATGGGCTCCCAGAAGACCCCCTGCACAGCAGTCCGGGTGGCACAGTCCAGCTGTGCCCACGACTTCTGTTCTCGGAGAGAGAGCTCCAGAGAGCCTCAGGCCCTCACGGCCTCCCAGTGACCTGGAGCCAAGGGTGGCCACCCTGGCTCTTGAGAGAGGAAGCTTTGAATCCAGGTTCTAGCTCTGGGGTTTCTGCCGACCCCACGTTGCAGGGGCAGGGAGAGAGGACTCTCCCGGCTTCCGTAGAGGAGAAGCAGCACTAGGGGAGTCCTCAGCTGGGTTTGGTGGAACAGCCTGCAGCCTCAGCTTCGCGTTAGCGAAGGCTGAATCCCATCTGCCTTGACCTGGGGGTGAGCTGCCCTCTGGGTCCTCAGTTTCCCAGGCGGGTGGGTCCTCGGCATGGCAGGTGGCCCTAGGAATCCTCCCAGCATCCTCCCTACCAGATTGGGAACAGGAGGGGAAGGGAAGACATGGCCCTCTGGCTCCCCCTGGCTGTCTCTGTCTACAGGCATCGCCCCCAACATCACCAGAGGGCCCCTGGACAGCACCGTGATTGACGGCATGTCAGTGGTGTTGGCGTGTGAGACCTCGGGGGCACCCCGGCCAGCTATCACTTGGCAAAAAGGTACATGGAACAGACTTTCAGAAAGTGTGGCTGTGTGACAGTCTAGGACAGTCCTCCAAACTAGGTTCTGGAGCCAGCCAGATGGGGTCCCCCACGTACAGTTGTAAGCGCTGCGCACTGCACAACACAAGAAGGCATCTTTCACGCCACGGTGTGCAGGAGCAGCTGCCTCTCTGGGCTCAAGGCCCAGCTCCGCTTCTCTACATGAATTAGCAACTCGTTCCAAGCTTCAGGTTCCCCATCTGTAGACAGGACAATAACACAGGGTGACAAGAAGACCAGATGATAATAGTGAGAACCAGGAAACGTCAGAGTCGGAGAATGAATACAGTTGTGCTGGGTGTGGTGCCGTCCCTCCTGCTAGGTAGCCCAGATGGCTGAGCCAGCCAAGGCCAGGTGTCCACCTTCATGCATCCACTATGTCTGTCCCTCCTGTACCCTCTGTGCTTGCACACACAGCCTTGCACCTCTCCCTGTACACACGCACTTGCACACTTGCGCACACACAGCCTCTGCTCTGATAGACCTTCTCACAGGACTCCCCGCCCTGCCCGGCGCCCCTGCCCTGCTCTGCTCTCCCCAGTTCTCTAGAGAATCTCCTCGTGGCCCTGGTCTCCCCACAAAGTCAGGCATTTTGGGTTTGCCCCCAGCTGTTCCACAGGGCCTAGGACAGAGTCTGGCACATGGCAGGTGCCAGAGAATACTTGTGGGTGTAGCACAGCCAGCAAAAACACGGCTGGTTCAAGGTGCCTGCGCCGGTGGGCAGACTCCCTGGGGTCAGGCAGGGAGTTCTCTAAAGGAAAGAGGCCAGGTGCTCAGGAGGCTGAGGCAGGCGGATCACAAGTTCAAAGCAAGCCTCAGCAATTTAGCGAGGCCCTGAGCAATTTAGTGAGGCCCTGAGCAACTTAGTGAGACCCTGTCTCAAAATAAAATATAAAAAGGGGCTGGGGGTGTGGCTCAGTGGTTAAGCACCCCTAGGTTCAATCCCTGGTACTAAAAATAGATAAATAAAATGGAAGGCACAGAGCGTGACTCGGCCCATGCTTCGCAGGGTGTGCGTTCTCCCTCCCCTTCCTCTTCTCCCTCTCTCTGGCCAGGACCCTCCAGGCCTCCCACATCCCACTGCAGTTCTGTTCTGACAGGGGCTGTGGGCTGCGGACACCATGTCCTCCCCACCCCTGCTCCTTGCCCCTCCTATCCAACATTGTCTCTGCTGCCCTGAAGGTGGCTCTGCAGAAGCACCCTGCAGCAGGATGCTGTCACCGACTTGTTCCCTGTCTCCCCACCCCCTGGCCCCCCACCCAGCCCAGGTGGCAGCTGCTGGGAGCTCGCTGCCATCGGGAGACAGCGTGTGACCTTCTCTGGTGAAGGGCAGACAGCGTGGGGGGGAAGACGCCTCAGGAGAGCTGGGCTGCAGGTGCCACCTGTGGCCCTGTGACCCCGTGCCCTCACCAAGCCCCCAGCCCTGCCCGCAACCCCTGTAGCATTTACAGAGTGGCCGGGGCGGGGTGGGCTAAGCACCCGTGTCACCCTCAGGGGAGCGCATCTTGGCCAGCGGCTCCGTCCAGCTGCCTCGCTTCACGCTGTTGGAGTCGGGCAGCCTGCTCCTCAGCCCCACGCACATCTCCGACGCTGGGACCTACACCTGTTTGGCCACCAACTCTCGGGGCGTCGACGAGGCCTCGGCAGACCTGGTTGTGTGGGGTGAGTGTCTGTGGCTGGAGGCCCTACCCATCCACATGAGAACGTGCATCCCTGCAGGTGCCTGAGACCCAGGAGCACCTAAGGACACATGCACACACATCATGCACACACACACACACACACACATGCATACCCATGCCCATACATGCACACCCAAAAACATACATGCACACATGCACACACACACAAATGCTCACACACCCACAAACATACATGCACACACAAATGCACACACGCATGCATGCACATGCACACACCCACGCCCATGCACGCACACCCACAAACATATGTTCACACATGCACAAATGCACACACGCCCACAAACATACATGCACACACAAATGCGCACACATACATGCATGCACACACACCCCCACACATGCACGCACACATGCACACACATGCATGCACACCCACAAACATATATGCACACATGCACACACACAAATGCACACACCCACATACATGCACACGCACACACCCATGCACGCACACCCACACACATGCACACACACAAGTACGTGCACACACACGGTGGCAGCACTCCATACCCATGTCTCTGTCCCAGCCAGGGCCCTCTATCAGAGGGACAGTGGCAAATCAATTCAGAGGCCAGAGGCCAGGAGGTGGAGATTCCACAGACCAGGCTGCAGAGTGGGTGCCACGCTTGGCTGAGTGGAGGTGACGGGAAAGAGCTGTCCTCAGCAGTTCAGGGCAGCATTCAGCTGGCTTCTTCTGTAAAGAGTCTGACTGATAGTAAACATTTTGGGTTTTGTGGGCCAGACAGTCCCGTCACCGCCGCTCCACTAAGCTCTGATGTCGGGACAGCTGCCCTCCGTGGTACAGAGTCCCATGGGTGTGATGTGTTCCGGGAAGAGCTCATCTGCCCAGCAGGCCACCTGCCAGCGTTGGCCCCCAGCCTGCAGCATGCTGACCCCTGCTGCACGGGGACTTCCAAGCCACCTTCCAACCTAGGATCCAAAGCCAAGACACACGTGCCTGTGGCTACCTGCCCAGGCCCAGCCCTGGACTGGACACCCACAGACCCATCTTTCCTGGGCAGGTCACTGCTAGGCTGGGCCTGTGGCCCCACCAGTCCTCAGGTTTCTGTTCTCCGTCCCTCCAAGCCCCGCTGTGAATGAGGTTCCAAGAGCAGCTTGTCTTGGAAGCACACTGAACCTCTCGGGACAGCACCTCCATGTCCCCACCTGCCTTCACCCACTCAGCGTCCAGCCCCACGGCCGCCAGTCACCTACGGCGGCCCTTCCCACACACTGTCACGCCCTGAGCTCTGGAAGCCACCTGCCTTCTTACCACCCTCTCCCCGCTGTCTTTCAGCCCGGACCCGTGTCACCAAACCTCCGCAGGATCAGAGTGTCATCAAGGGTACCCAGGCCTCCATGGTGTGCGGAGTGACCCACGACCCCCGGGTGACCATCAGGTACTCACAGGCATGAGGGGAGGACACACCTGGAAGGACAGCATGTGGCCAGGCAGTGACAAGACTCAGGGGGCCGTCACCTGGGGGCCACCCTCACCCTGGGGGGAGCTTTTAGGGAACTGAGGTATAAAGGCTGCTAATTGAACACCTGGGGGACTGAGCTACCTTTAGTTGAGTTGGGGCATTGTCCAAGGTGGAGGAAAAGGGGAAGGATGTAAAAACAGTAGAGAGAGAGGAATGGAGCCAGGCACAGAGTAATCCCAGCATCTCAGGAGGCTGAGGCAGGAGGATCACAAGTTTGAGGCCAGCCTCAGCAACTTAGCAAAACCCTGTCTCAAAATAAAAAATAAAAAGGTCTGAGAATGTGGCTCAGTGCTTAAGGCCCCTGGGTTCAATCCCTGGTAGCCACTCCCAAAAGCAAGAGGCAGAGAGGGGGGAGAGAAAGGAAAGGAGGAGAGGCAGGAGGAGAAGGAAGACAGACAGCGAGGGATTTAGGCTGGAGAGAGCTGTAAGGCTCTGGCAGCTCTCTATGATCTGCAACATCCCTGCCAGTGTGTCCCTCACACCCCAAGTTTTAGACCCTCTGGCTAATGTCACGTGGCCACCCCATAGGGTGGTCCCATCTTATCTGATATTCCCAGCAGAGGGGTCTGGGTAAGAAGACAGAGGCAGCCACAGGTGGAGGAAGCAGATGACCCCTGGTGAGGAGGGGGACCCACCAGGGGAGGCAGGTAAGGGGACTATGTCCAAACTGAGGTCATCCTGACCCCGGGGAAGCCAGGACCTTTTCAGGGACTTGGCCTGCTGGGCACTCAGTCCCGCTCTGAAGGCCACCAGAGGCAGGGAGGGGCAGCTGTGGATACTAGCAGCCAGGAAGGGGTGTAAAAGTCAGGACCCCTCCCATGTTTGGAAGGGGATACCTGGGCCAAGCCCTGGGACGGCTTCAGAAACTAGAACCAGGAGGAAAGCACACTTGGCTCTGTCCCCTGAGCCCAGAACGCCCAGGGACAGGGATATCTACTTCCTTAGAAATGAAGGTTTCCTGCCTGTGGCTTCTCTGCTCAGTGAGCGATGTCCCTGTCAACCTGCTGGCATTGAGGCTTGAAGGGGCTGGAGAAATGGCCTCCCCTGGCTCCGCTGGGCTACCGCGTCCTGGGGCGCCATCTGGTGGTCACAGGAAGCCAGAGCCTGGGAGCCAGGGTCCAGAGGGCTCCGGCTTTGAGGACACAGACTTGCAACCTGGGGGGAGTTGCATGGTCAGCCTGTGGACCAGACTGTGGACCAGACTGTCTTCATCCCAGGCTTGTTAGAGTTTTCTTTAAAAATTAATAGACCAACTGCAAAAAGATCTCAGAGAGAGGCCACGTAAGAGTCTCGGACCGGACATCATATATATTTTTAGCATCAGTTAATTGAAAAACAAAAATAACAAAAAGTTAGATTAATTCAGTAACATTTCAGATTGGTATTTTGTTTATAAAAAATGTCATCTACTCCTATGTGGAATAGACTTGCACATTTTAATCCTTCTCCGGATGATTCTTGAGGAATGAAGGGCTTTGAGAATCTCTCATAATATTTCTGTAGACCGACTCTCTAGAGACCCCCAGCAAACTCCAGGTGGTGAAGTCCCTGCTCCAGGTTCAGGAAGGGATCTTCGTCCTAGAAGGAAATTAACCAGCCAGGACAGCCTTTGTAAGATGGGAGGAGAAGCCCAGCATAGTGTTACACACACCTATAATCCCAGCAGCTCCAGAGGCTGAAGCAGAAGGATCATAAGTTCAAGCCAGCCTCAGCCACTTAGTGAGACTGTCTCAGAATAAAAAGGAGGGCTGGGCACATGACTCAGTGGTCAAGCACCCCCAGGATCAATTCCAAGTACAAAAAAAAATGTGGGAAGAGAGAGCAGAATTGGTCCTTGCCCACCCAACGCCAGCCCTATCTCCTCCCAGCCCATTCTTTGAATGGCAGGGCCACAGCTGCCCTCCCATCTTCTTGAGATAAATCTTGAGGGGGGTCTAAGACCTTAGAATTTTTAAAGCTCCCCAGGCAACTCTAACATGTTGCCAGGATCGAAACCCCTGTTCTAACAGGGCATGGTGGAACCTGCTACTCAGGAGGCTGAGGGAGGAGGATTGCAAGTTGGAGGCCAACCTGGGCAACTTACCAAGGCTCTGTCTCAAAATTTAAAAAAATGAATAGGGCTGGAGTGCGACTCAGTGGCAGAGCAACCCTGGCTTCAGTTCCCAGTATAAGAAAGAGAGAGAAGAAAGGAAGGAAAAGAAAGAAAAGAACTTCCTATTCTGGCTTCAAAACTCAGCAGAGTCCCCTGAGCAGAAAGGATTTGAGCAACCAGATGACACCAAAGCAGGGCCTCAATCCTGAGTGACACATTCCCAGAATCAAGCCAGACTCCAGGTGCAGGCTGTGGCCTGAAATCCCCCAAAACCTTTCTAGAAGGCAACGCTTCTGTTTGACATCCGGGCTCAGACCTGGACCAAACCTGAACAATCCACTTTTAAGCTTTATTAATATTTTATGATATAATAAATATTTTTAGGCTGTCTCTCCGTCTGGAGCTGCCCGCATTCTCTCTTGAATAGGTATCTGCTTTCCTAAATACATCGGCGTCTCTGATGCCTGCTGAAAATTCTTTCTGTCACATACACCAAGGATCCCCTTTGTCCCGATTTGAGGTCCCCCGCTTCAGGGTCTCCTCCAGAGACATTAAGTTGGGTGACATGCAAATAGGCCTGCATGGAGCAGAGCGTGCCTGGGGGGCCATGGGCTGCATGGATGTGCATTAGGTCTGGAAGGTGGAACAGAACTTAGACATGCAAATGGAGACACAGGGAAGGGACAAAACCTGAACCCGGCTATGGGGACCTGCGAGCAGAGGGGCTGTGGGGGATCCGGAGGGGAGAGCCAAGGCTTAGGTCTGATGTCAGGGAAGGCAACTGGGGCCACTTCTGTCCCCAGAGCTTGCAGCGTGTGCCGATGCTGACCTCCCCTGAGATCTGCTGGCCAACCTCTCTCAGCCCAGCAGCCCTGTCAAGTGTGTGCCCAGAGATCTCGCCCTGCACTCAGGGACTTCTCCAAGGCCTGTGGCTTCCTGAGCCTGTCTCAAATCCACCCCCAGCCCCTGATCTTCCCTGAGGTTTGGGCTCCAATCTGCTCACTCTAGAGGGTCGACCTGACTGTCCCGCAGGGACTTCCAACTCTGTGACATCCCACATCTCCTTCAGCCCAGGCCTGACCCTGCACCTATGTCTAGGGGACACCTGGGCCTGCTGATTCTCTCGGGAATCCATCTGCCCTTTCCATGTCTGCCTCCTTCCCGTAGCTCATGCCTTCAAAAGTAACTCATGTTGGTGGTGACAACTGAATTCTCATAAATGCCGTTTCTTATTCAGGTAATGCGCCCCCAACACCCTCACCCCATTCTCCAAACCCTCCAGGCCCAGAGCATAAAAATGGAAACTCAGGGCTGGAGCGGTGGCTCAATGGTTACGGTGCTTGCCTGGCATGTGCAAGGACCTGGGTTCAAACCCCAGCACCACGAACACAACTAAGTATTGGAGAAGCAAAGTTCAGATGGGAAAAAATTAATAAAATTGATTTTTAAAAAAAGGAAAAGTCATTGTTGCTCCATGTTGAAACTCAGTGGCTCATCATTGTATGTTTAGGAGACAGATTCCAAGCCCTGGTCTATAAACAGCCCCGTCCTCTGCTGGCCTCCTCACTCTTCCTGTCTCCTCTCCCAGAGCCCACATCCTGGGCAATCTCTGTGGGCAGAGGCCTCCATCCTTACAGTTCTTCCAAAGTGCCCCCCCCCAAAAAGAGAGAAAAAGAAAAAAAATTAATTATGCAACAAATCCATTCTGTTTTAGGAAGAAAACATAGAAAATGCAGATAAACTAAAGGAGAGGGACAAAAAAATAAAAATAAAAAATAAAAGAGAGGGACAGAGAAGGAAAGAAATGTTGCCAGTTCCTGTTAATTAGACATACAGTAACAATGTGTAGGTATTTTTCCTTTTGTTTCTTTGGTGGCAGTAGGGACTGAACCAAGGGCCTTGCACATTCTAGGCAAGGATTCTGCCCCTGAGCCACGTCCCCAGCTCTTTTTATTTTGGTATTTTGAGACAGGGACTTGCTAAGTTGCGGAGGCTGACCTTGAACTTGCTATCCTCCTACCTCAGCCTCCTGAGTACCTGCTCACAGGTGTGCCCCAGGAGGGTGCCTTTTTTTTTTTTTTCAGAGAGAGAGGGAGAGAGGGAGAGAGAGAAAGAGAGAATCAGTTTTATTTAGTTTTTCATCCAGCATTTGTTTCTCCAACACTTAGTTGTGTATGTGGTCCTGGGGTTTGAACCCAGGTCCTCACGCATGCAGGCAAGTGCTGCAACCACTGAGCCACCGCTCCAGCCCTTGGGTATGATTTTTAGCAACTAGAAACACACTGTTCCTTAATCGGCTTTTTCTCAAGAACCTATTGCATCTCTCATCCTGTGACAGTAAATATTTTGTATCAATCCAGTTACACAATCACTCAAGAGTCCCTTGTATGGCTGGAGCATGATTTACGTTGCCAGTTCCTTATTACTGGGATTATTTCTAAATGTTTGCTAACATCAAGAAATCTCATTACGACGTCCTTATAACAGAATATTCTTACATGTCTTTGATTTTCTGAGGACTGTCTATTATTATATAAGGCCAAGAGAGCCTCTAAAACCCCTCAGCAAAACTGCTTAACAGCCAATTACGTAATTACAGATTATTTTGGAAAATTTCTGCCCTGTCTGAATTGCACAGACTCAGGGATTCTCTTATTCTTTTTATTAACCTTTATTTGTGGAAATTAATGATAAGAGTATGTTTAGTTTTTTAAAACACCACCAGGACTGTTTTCCAAGGGGGTGGTGGTGTTTGGCATTCCCACCGAGCACCAAAGGAGTCCCCTGGCCAGCGCTGGGCTGGGCAATGTCACCCGTCACAGTCAACCTGTGTCACCGGATGCTTGTTTGGAATCTGGTTCTCCTAGTCCTGGGGGGGATCTCACTGTTGTGTTGATTTGCATTTCCCTGACTCTGCTGGGACATCTTCTCACCCGATTCTGTGCTTGTTTACCTCCAGACCTTCCTTGGAGGCTTTGGAGGCTGTGGGTCAAGGACCTCAGCCCGTTCATACTCCGATTGTTAACCATCTTTTTTTTTTATTAGTTGAATATGGATTTACAATTGAGGGGGAATCATTTTCAAACAATCAAGAACTGATGTATATTTACATAGGTAGCCAAGGCTAATGCCATGTCATGGTTGCCCCCCTCGGGTTCCCCATGGTTCTATGTTTGCCCCAAAAGAACCCCTGTGTTAAATGGACTTCTCGTGGAGGTCGGAGATCTCCTTCTGAGCTGATTCCCCCATACTCCCTCCCTGCGGTCTCCTTATGGTAAAGTTGTAAGAGTTCTCCATAAATCTTGGATAACTGCGCTTTATCAGATTATTTCTGGTGCAAACATTTCCTCCCTGTTCACAGCTTCTCTCTTCATCCTCTTGACGGTATCAAAGAGCAGAAATTTTTGATTTCTCATTTTTTAAATTTCTGATTAATTTTTAATTTTTTAATTCTGACCCAGCTTATCAGTTCTCTCTTCCATGGATCATGCCTCTGGTCCATCTCTACAAAGTCAGCATGAAACATGGGACAATCTAGATTTTTTCCCTGTTCTCTTCTGGGAGTTTTAGAGTTTGGCATCTCATGTAGAGATCTGTGATCCACTTCGAGTTCATGTTTATGAAGGGTATAAGGTAAGGTCTGTGTCAAGAGTCTATTTTTGTGGGGGGGAGGTACCCAGGGATTGAACCCAGGGGCACTTAACCACTGAGACACATCCCCAGCCTTTTTTATCTTTTATTTTCAGACAGGGTCTTGCTAAGTTGCTTAGGGCCTCACTAAGTTGCTGAGGCTGGCTTTGAACATGTGATCCTCCTGCCTCAGCCTCCTGAGATGCTACTGCACCTGGCTTTCCACCACCCTAACCCCCAGGGTTGTCCTAGCACAGTTGAACGGATTCCTTCCTATTTTTTTATTTTATTTTTGTTCTCATTCTGTTGTTATGTGATTTATTTGCTGGAGAAACCAGGTCCTACAAGAGAGATCAACAAACACTCTCTGCTAAGGGTCAGAGAGAGGGTAAATATTTTAGGCTTTGGGAGCAGAGGAACTTGGTCACCACTACTCTGTGGAACAGAAGTGGCCACAGACAGTGTGCCAACAGATGGGCATGACTGTTACAATAAAACTTTATTTACACAAACAAGTAATGGGCCGTAGTTTGCTGACCCCACTGCAGACTGTCCTGCTGTAGACTGGGTCTCCCTAGTTACTTTCTCATGGTGCTAACTTGTTCTTCTATCCCCTGAATCCCTAGTTAGATTTCAGTTCAGTGATGGCATAAATACTTTGGGGGCAGTAATATATTCCTCCTGACACTTGCACCCTGACACAAAAAATGTCTGCTTGCCATGGGCTGTTTCTTAAGCAGCAGCTATTCTCTGCAGCTAGATTTGATTTTAAGGAGACTGCCCATCCCCAGAATGCTGAAAAGGATGATTCTTTTCTAGATAAAGAGATGAATGGAAGGCTATTGCTGTTATCAGTTTGTAACTATCTATTAAAAGCCTTGAAATTAACTGATTGCCCTGCGTGGTGGTGCATATCTATAATCCCAGTGGCTTGGGAGGCTGAGGCAGGAGGATCGCAAACTCAAAGCCAGCTTCGGCAACTTAGAGAGGCCCTAAGCAACTAGGTGAGATCCTGACTCAAAATAAAAAAGGGGATATGGCTCAGTGGTTAAGCACCTCTGAGTTTAATCCCCAGTACTGCCGTCCCTACCACTAAAAAAAAAAAAAAAAGAAGAAGAAGAAGAAGAAGGGGTTGGGGATTTAGCTCAGTGGCAGAGCACTTGCCTAGCACATGCAAGGCCCCAAGTTCGATCCTCAGCCTTGGAAAAAAAAAAGAAGAAGAAGAAAATTAATTGAGCAATTTCATTGCTGATCATCGGTCTTGAGGAAGTGATTTGGAATACACGTAAGAACTGTATGTTCATCACAGCATTAACAGCAGTATCAAAAGAAACAGCCAAACTGTACACTCAGCCTTGGGAAATCATCTGAATGACAGAGCAATCATATTAAAACCCCTCATCTGATTTTAAAAACATGGCATGGAATTCTCATACTGAAAGTAGAATATGATATTTTGTTGAGTAAAAAAGGTAGCTTTAAAAACAGGATGATCAAAGCTTGGATGAATGGATGGATGATGGATGATGGATGATGGATGATGAATGGATGGATGGATGGATGGATGATGGATGGTGAATGGATGGATGGATGGATGGATGAGTGGATGGATGTAGGGGTGGATGGATGATGAATGGATGGATGGTGGATGGGTGGATGGATGGTGAATGGATGGATGGATGGATGG
>PVKS010015607.1:0-13716 GCA_004027875.1 Aplodontia rufa | reverse complement strand
ATCATTGATGGAAATCTCCTGCATCAGTAAGACTACTGACAGCTGACTTTTTTAAAGAGAAAGGAACAGTGATAGAAAGGGAGAATCGATTTTATTTAGTTCTTCATATGGCTTTCGTTGTTCCCACACTTCCTTGTGTTTGTGGTGCTGGGGTTTGAACCCGTGACCTTGCGCATGCCAGGCAAGCACCGTAACTGTGGAGCCAATGCTCCAGCCCTGGCAACTGAAGTTCACTGCCCTCTTGCCACATTCTGGGCATGGCTCGGTGTTTTGTATTCGCTCCACAGTCCTTACAGCAGCCTTGTTAGGTGGGTGGTATGAGTTCCTGCATGTTACAGGTGAGAAACTGAGGCACAGGGAGGTTAAGGAAACGTTACCCGAGGTCACAAAACTGGTCAGTGGCAGAGGCAGCGTTTGACCTGGGAGTTGGACTCCACAACTTAGTGTCCCTGCAGGATACCGCCCATCCATCCGGGCAGGGAGAAGAGTCTGGAAGATAATTTTACCCTCATGGTTTCCTCACCACTCCCTGGTACTGGAAAACCTTCGAGTTTCCTTTGTCCTTTTCCTTATTTTTTTTCCTATCTGTACTTTCTACCTTCCTGTTGGTTTCTCTTTTTAGGCTTGGTTTAGAATATTACAGATGCGCTCTCTAACAAGCAATCTTGCATTCTCCAACTCCAGATAGTTCCAGCCCCCTGTAGCCCACTGTCCCATCTCCCAGATGGCTGGGACATCTCCTTCGCCACCCGTGTGCTGAGCACCGTGGTCAGCCTTCCCTGGGGGACCGCATGGCCTCCCGTGCCCCCCAGGGCTGGGCCTGCACCCGTGTGGACGCCAATGCTAATGGCCGTGTTTCCTCTAGTCCCCTGGAACAATCCCGGAGCAGAGATTTCTCATCGTCGGGCAAGGGCGTGCGAGCAATTTCTCAAGTCCCCCTTTGTACCGACTGACTGAAGCTAAAGTGATTTTTTGGACACTGAAGTCAATTTGTCACCGTGATGCATTGATCTAATGATTCCCCTCATAAAACTAATTCCAAAATGCAGTCTGCGTGGAAGCTCTAATTCCGTTTCCAGCCCTGCTCTTTTCACCTCTGCAGAAGCAGGCCTTCTGCCCGCTCATTCCTGCTGCCTGTTTTCCTGTTTGGCTTTTGGCCAAAAGTAACAGCAGCTTTGACCCAGACCTGACCCAAAGGTGTAAATGACCAATAATGACCTGATGGCTCGCTCCCCTGAGCTCAGCGCGCCACTGTGGGAATGATGGACATCCAGGCCCTCAGCGCTGTCTGTCTTCCTCCCAGGCCAGGCGTCCTGCCTGACCATCACCAGCTCCATAAGAACCACCACGGCCCAGCTCTGCCTTTCCAGGACGAGATTTGGGTCAGCCCTCCCGGGAGTGTCCCCTCCCTCTGACTTACCAGACTTCCTGCTCTTAGGTACGTGTGGGAGAAGGATGGGGCCGCCCTGGCCATGGAGGGCAACCCCCGCCTCCGGCTGGACAAAAACGGCTCCCTGCACATCTCGCAGACGTGGTCAGGGGACATTGGCATGTACACCTGCAGGGTGCTCTCAGCTGGTGGCAACGACTCCCGCAGTGCCCACCTGCGGGTCAGGTAAGGGCGCCCTCCCTGCTTCAGGACTAGGGAGACCAGAGCCAGCCGCCCGCTGTAGTCAGGACACAGGGCCTGTGCAAGCTGGGCCTGTCCTCTAGATGCTGAGTCCCCTCCCAGGCCTCTCCCTGCGCTCATGGGGGCCCCCGTCATAAGCAGGTTGTCAAGCAGGGCTGGGAGCGGAGAGAAGATTCCAGGTGGACGGCCCAGAAGGCACGCGGGGTCCTGGAAGAGCAGGGCCTGCCCATGAGTCTGTGGTGGCCCTGACTGCAGGCCACTCGGGGCCAGGCCACCACACACATCTCTCTTCCAGGCAACTGCCCCACGCCCCCGAGCACCCGGTGGCCACGCTCAGCAGTGTGGAGAGGCGGGCCATCAACCTGACGTGGGCCAAGCCCTTCGACGGCAACAGCCCTCTCCTGCGCTACATCCTGGAGATGTCGGAGAACAGTAAGGTCCCCGCTGCCACCCTCCTGGGCCCTCCATGACAGCCCAAGCTGGGGGCCCCGGCCTGGGAGCTCACCCATGCAAGTAGGCCCTGGGCTGCGCCCGGCTCCCCCACAGCCAGTTCCAGGCCTCTGGGGAGCCCCATCCCTCCCCGTCCATAAAGGGAACAGTGGCTCTGCCTGTCCAGTCTCTGTGACAGCCCAAGAAGATAGGCCCAGGAGGTGCTCCCTGCGTGGCCTGGCAGCCTCAGAGATGGGCTGTGATTCTTATTCTCATTTCCAAAGCTGCAAACTCCAAAGTGAGCAGGCGGAGCTCAAGTGGCGTTTAGCGTGAGGTTTGCCCAGAGCTCGTTAACTCAAACGGGACAGACGGGGGCATCTGGTCCGAGGAGCCCTTGTTTCCTCCTAGCACCCGCCAGGCCCCAGGGTCCCCTGGGCTGGTGGCACCCAGAACGGTGACTGTGCTGAGCCAGTAGGGGAGGCCTCTCTCTTGGGAAAGGTGAGACACATGTCCTGTCCCCCACGCACTCTGTCCCTGCAGATGCCCCCTGGACCATCCTCCTGGCCAGCGTGGATCCCGAAGCCACCTCGGTGATGGTCAAGGGCTTGGTCCCCGCGCGCTCCTACCAGTTCCGTCTCTGTGCCGTCAATGATGTGGGCAAAGGACAGTTCAGCAAGGACACGGAGAGGTGAGGGAAGCTGGTGTCTCCCCGACTCCTCCTGGCAGGGCTCCCCTCTGCTCCTGGAGGCTCCAGCTACACCTGCACAGCAGGGATCTGTCCACGGTGAGCGCGACGTGGCGTGAGATGGCGCGGGCAGAGCGCCGCACGTGATAAGCCCCTACAGCCGCGAGCCCTGCGAGCCCCGAGATGCAGCTCACTGCGCTGCACAGCCCACAGGCTGCTGACACCATGAAAGGAGGGACACGGGGACACGGGGACACGCAGGGCTCCCTGCCCAATGCTGTGTGCTGCGCCACCACCGCCCCAGGGACCCAGGGAAGCGCTGATGCGTTTGAATAAAGACACCGTGGCCCTGTAAAAGCGTCCCACGGTAACACCCATTTATGTAGAAGGTCAAGGCAGAAGCAGCCACACCCCTGGGAAAGAGGATATCACTGTCATGTGACCAGTACGCCTGTAACACGAGTCCCATGCACCCAAGCTGGCACTTGGCTCTCCAGAGGACGCCCTTGGGTGCCTGGGAGGAGACCCGGGCAAGTGTTCTGGGTTTGCCCAGCTCCGAGAAGCTAAACCTCTGGCGTTCAGTAGAGCGACACCCCCGGGGGTGATGCTGTGACAGGACCAGGTAGGCGGGGACCAGCTCAGCACAGACCAAATTTGCTCAGTGCTTAGTGAGCACCTACTGTGTGCCAGGCCATGCTCGGAGCCCGGAAGCAGTAGAGCGGACAAACAGCGTGGCCCCTGCCCTTCTGAAAGCCACAGAATCGCGGCAGGGAGGCCTCGGGCTGCGGGGAGCCTCCCTCCCTTGCTCCTGCCCGGGACTTCGCCCCGTGCCTCTGATTCACCTCCGTGCCGATGGAGTCACGTGGGCAGGGTTCACTCTCCCCTACCTCGGCCTCTGCAGAAACACGGGGGCCACAGCTGCTTGGAAGCTCGGTCAGAAGCCAAAGCAGAAAAGTGAAAGGAGACATCCGTCAGAGAGGACTCACTGCGGCTCATGACGGTGTCAGCCGTGCGCAAAATGCGCCTAGGTGGGATGCGGCGTCCCCTGGCCGCCTAGGTGGGATGTGGCGTCACCTGGCCGCCTAGGTGGGACATGGTGTCCCCTGGCCGCTTAGGTGGGACACAGCGTTCCCTGGCCACGCAGCACCTGGCTTGGGAGGCAGGTGGGCCTGCGTCCACATAATCCAGGGTGCTGTGGATCAGCCAAAGAGGCCGAGTGGAGCTTCATTACTGGAAAGCAAGTAACACTCCCATTTCTAAGATACTTAAACAGCCCTGACCTCACCAATCCCAACAATGGCTTCTTTGAGAAATGAGAAACAGGCCCATGTCCCTCAGCTGCACCAAAAATATGCACATTTGGAGTTTCATAGTGTTTTTAAAAGAGTCATCCATATGTTGTGTCATGTGAGATACATGTAAGTGTGGTGTAAGTCTTGTAAGGCAGGCAAAGTTCTTTTTTTTTTTTTTTTTGCAGAAATAAGCTCAGAGAGGTTAAGTGACTTGCCCAAAGCCACACAGCAAATGTGCAGAATCATATAGGGGTAGAACAGTGCAGTGTTGGCCCCCTCGCATCCCATTGAACTCTTGTGTCTTCTGCAGAGCCCCTGAGTGAAAGGCCCACACGCTCTTGTTTTGTTTGGTTTGGTGCAGGGTTTCCCTTCCTGAGGAGCCCCCCACAGCTCCTCCACAAAATGTCATCGCCAGCGGCAGGACCAACCAATCCATCATGATCCAGTGGCAGCCACCTCCTGAGAGCCATCAGAATGGCCTCCTCAAGGGCTACATCATCAGGTAGGCATCCCTCCTAGGGTCAAGAGGGGCAGCCCCAACAAGAGCAGAAAGGGCTGGGTGGGGATCAGGAGTGGGTTGGAAGAGTGTGAGAATTCATGGCAGGTGCTTCTCCATCTAACAGGGGTCAGGAGACAAGAAACACATTGTGGTGGGAAGGATTTAGGCTAGATATCTTGAAGAACTTCCAGCAGCTAGAGGCTTGGAAATCAATATGCAGGGAAGAGTAAGAACATAATCTAGTCTCTCCCAGACTGCTTGGAAGACAAAGCCACCGTGTGCCAGGACCAATGTAGGAACAGAGCCACAAGGAGACAGGAAAAGGAAGACATGACATCCCAGGGGCCAGGCTCTTGGGAATGAGAATTCTCCATTGCGAGCCAGACTGCTCTCTAGCTGGACCCTGAGTGGAGAAACCAACAGGGCAAGTCCCTTCAGTCCTTGCTGGAAAACCAAAGGCCTTGTTGTGATGACTCCAGCTTTGCGTTGATGGAGGCTCCATTCCTGGTAATCCAGAGGAGCCGTATGAGCGTGGTGTCCTAAATGAAAACCCGCTCTGTATCGGAAGCTCTTCCACATTCTGATTCTGGCTGGCTGCAAGTGCCGGACCACCCCACAGTCCCTCTGTGCCCTGTGCGCGCTCGGGCACTGAGCTCCCCGAGGTTGGGCGATGCCGTCGGCTTTGACGGCTCCCTGGTCGCATGATCTCCTTGCTCAAGTTCTCAAAGCGTGGTCCCTGGCCCACAGCACCAGGGTCACCCGAGACCTGGCTGTGGGTGCAAATTCAAAGCCCCATGTGACCTGCTGAAGCGGAGGCTTTGGGGAGGCCCCACCAGCTGCTTTAATGAGCCCTTTGGGTGATTTTTAGCACACACTCAGGCCTAGAAAAGCTGGGGGTGTTGGAATGCACCGGAACGCTTAGGGCCTCTGATCTTATCATCGTTGGCCTCTGAGATAGGTGCACACCATGGTCCCACAAGTCAGTCACCTTCCCTGAGTCACCTGTGAGGCTGGCTTGCCCACTTCCCTTGCTTCTGTTCTCCCGTGACATGGGTGGCACTGGTAGCCTTGGGGTTTCCGCTCAGGAGAGCGCTCTGGGTTCCATTTGCAAAAAATTAAAAAAATAAAATGATCCCAACGTTGGGGACCACTCTCCTGTCAATGACCCTCAAAGACTGACCCATGAGGTCTTCCCCAGGAGCTCTCAGCATCCTGCTCAGCCATCCCTCTCATGTCCTCGTCCCCCATGGAGAGGCCAGTCCAGGCACCTTCGCGAGGGCCGTGCCGCCCGGCAGGTAGCTGTTTAAACTCACTGAACATGCAGGAGTCCAGTGCGGTTCCCCAGATGCACAGAGCGCACCTTGGGTGTCCAGTGGTCTCAGGCCTGTGGCTGCGTGCTGGACAGCACGGAGGCCAGGCATTTCCAGTGGGAAGTTCCGGTGGGCACCGCTGCTCTGGTCTCCCGCTGAGCACACGGATCCAAGCCTGCCCCGGGCCCCCGCCTCTTCCCTCAGGTACTGCCTGGCTGGGCTGCCCGTCGGGTACCAGTTTAAGAACATCACGGACGCGGACGTCAATAACCTGCTGCTGGAAGACCTCATCATCTGGACCAACTACGAGATCGAGGTAGCCGCCTACAACAGTGCCGGGCTGGGCGTCTACAGCAGCAAAGTCACCGAGTGGACCCTGCAGGGAGGTGGGTAGAGGCCGTGGCCTTCGGAGGCAGGTGCATCCCTTCCTCCAGGGCCCGTCCTGAGCGCCTCCGTCTGTTGCCTGCTTCCACCAGGCCCTTGCTGGGTGCGCGTGGGTGGAGCAAGCTCTCGCAGGGTGGGCCCACCGGAGGAAGCGGAGCAGCTGGTCAGGGTGGGACACGGGGAAGGGCAGAGCTTCGGAGGCACAGGGGCCCTCTGCCAAGTTTCCCGTTAACAAGATCACAAGGCAGCTGCGTTGCTGGGAAGCCCAGTTTTGCATTCGATATCTTGGCGTATCCATCGCTACTATCTGTCAGTGCCCCGTGAGTGAGCCCGTCCAGATAATCCAGAGCGCGTAAGAGGCACCTCAAGTCCACACAGCAAGCGGGGAGCTGGGCGCACAGCCAAGCGCTGGCTGCGGACCCCCACCCTGTGTCTGGGCAAGGTGGATGCACAGGTCCCTCCACCCCACCGCGTCTCTCGATCTCTAGTTCCCACAGTGCCCCCTGGCAACGTGCACGCGGAAGCCACCAATTCCACCACCATCCGCTTCACCTGGAACGCCCCCAGCCCCCAGTTCATCAACGGCATCAACCAGGGCTACAAGGTACGCAGGGCACCTCGCTCCCTGGGAGGAGCCTGGAGGTCAGGAGGGTGGAGGCTGCGCAGACAGAGGGAAGCCAGGCCTGGGCTGGGGGATCCCCTGCTTCTGCAATCACTGCCCCCAGCCAAGCAGAAGACGGGGACCGCACCCCACCACAGCCAACACCGGGCGTTCTCCTGGCAAGACCCAGTCCCGGCTCAGCACACCTGGGTGTGGCCACGGCCCCATCTCAACAATCCAGCTGTCTCTTCTTACCACATCTCAGCTCTGAGGGGATCCCGCTGGGCCGGGCCTCCTCGGGCTGGGCCGGGCCTCATCTACGGAGCAGCTGGAGGCAGGGGCTTGGGGCCCAGGCTGACTGGGGCTGAAACCCCATCTCTGCCTCTTGCTGTCTACTTGGACGAGTTCTTTAAGATGCCTGAGCTGCAGCCCCTCCCTGAGTATTAATTGAGCAACTACTGCGGGCGTATTAAGAGCTAGAGGCGGCTTCTCACTCGGGTGGGAGGACGGCCGTGATGCCTATTCCTCTGACTGCATGGGGATTAAGCAATGTGTAGTCTGCTCAGCGCGGCGGCAGACATCACAAGCACTCAGAAGTGGTTTTGGCGGGAGCGGTGCATTCATTTCCTAGGGCTGCCATAACCAAGCGCCACCAACTCACGGCATCAACAGGTGAACTTTCTCATGGTTCTGGGGCCTGGAAGGCCAAGACCAAGGTGTCAGCCAGTCTGATTGCCTACGAGTCCTCTCTTTGGCCTCCTCTGTCCTCGCCTCTCTGTGTGTCTGGCTGTCCGCCTCTTCTTGTGGCCTCGCCGGTCATGTTGGATTAGGGCCTAGCCTGAGGACCTCGTTTACTTCTAATGACTGCTTTAATGGCCCTGTCTCCCAGGACAGTCACAGTCTGGGGTGCAGGGTTAGAATGATTCAGCTGGTAGCAACTCGGAACAGCAGCCGCTGCAGTTGGAACGGTGCTGACAGCCAAGGTCAGATCCAAGACCTTGGATCCCAGGCTGGGGTCTCTCTTTTCCGCCCACAGGAGCAGTATGCCTCTGTCCCCTTAAGGAACAGAGGCCAGGTCACCCTGTGCTGTTTTTAAAAGGCAGTGCCAGCTGGGCATGGTAGCGCACACCTGTAATCCCTGCAACTCCCGAGCCTGAGGCAGGAGGATTGCAGGTTCAAAGCCAGCCTCAGCAACTTAGTGAGGCCCTAAGCAACTTCATGAGACTCTGTCTCAAAATAAAAATTAAAAAAAGGGCTGGGGATGTGGCTCAGTGGTTGAGCACCCCTGAGTTCAATACCTGGTGTCAAAAAAGAAAAAAAAAAGCAACTTAAAAAGGCCGTGCCTGACCCTGCAACTTGGGGCAGGTGGCCAGCTGCCCTCTGTGCCCTCCAGATGCGGGAACAGAGGCGGAGCATTTGAGAGGGGCACCACTTGGAAGCCAGCCAGGAGGAGGAGAGAGCTGCAGGCTCTGGGTTTGAGCTGAGGGACCTGGTGACCTCAAGGTGACTGCTGCCACATCTTGTACCTCTCTGCACTGTGTTTCCGCATGTTCGACAGCCAAGATTATTTCTAGGACAAGCAGCCTTGGGCATTGTTATTGAAAGGAGGCCAGACAGGAAGGGAATGAGATTAAATTGCAAAAAGAATCTTCTTCTTGCGTTGCAAGCCAGCCAAAGCAGGATGGCCAGAGCCCACCCAGCCCGGCCACGGCACCCTCGCTCCCAGGAAGGTGGCTGAGCTGAGTTTCCTGGAGCAGGGTGCAGCAGCCCAGCGCTCCAGTGCAAGCTGGCTGCAAAGGCTCCTAATTGGGACCCAGGTGGGAAGGCAGGGAGGAAGGGAGAGGCCAGCAAGGCCAGGGAGCCCAGCAGCCATGCTGGGAGCAATCAGCTGCTTGTTGCTGGATCTAAGCACAAGCTTTATTCCACGCTTGGGATGGCTGAGCTACCAACGTCCAAGGCAGGCAGCTCCCGAGGCCCGAAGGCCGACCAGTAGCCTGGACGATTGGAGCCATGGCCCATGTTGACCCAGAGCAAGAGAAGACTGCAAAGGCCCCCAACACCTGCTGATTCTCAGGCCCAGTTAGCAACCTGCTCCCAGTAGCTGCTCAATGAAGGCCCGGGAGAATGGGCTGCCCCGTGTGAGGAGCCCCAGAGCTGATTAGAGACATGGCCCATGGGGACCCAGAGCAAGAACCCCAAGAAAGAGGTATCCTGCTCATCACCCCACTTGCCAGGGGAAAAGACTGAGGCACAAGAGGGAAATCACTTGTTCAAGGTCAAGGAGGACCTGCCAAAGCTGAGGGCCAAACAGAACCTGCACTTTTTCTCCCATTAAAAAGAAAACGTGTTCTATTTCCACCGTAAAATAATTACAGCTTCATTCTTTTTTCTTAGAGAACAAATGACCAAAAGAAGGGTATTTTTGTTTTGTTTTTTCCTGTTTCCTTGGCATTCAATGTATCTATTACAGAGAGGAGAGAAGAAAAAAAAAAAAAGAGCATATGTCTCTTGAATACCTGCAATAAAAATGCCCTTTTCCTCACAATTTTTTTTCTTGGTACTGTGGATTGAACCCAGTGGTGCTTAGCCACTGAGCCACATCCCCAGCCCATTTATTTTGAGACAGGTTCTCGTCAAGTTGCTGAGGCTGGCCTTAAACTTCCAATCCTCCTGCCTCAGCCTCCCTAGCTGCTGGGATTATAAGCATGAGCCATTGTGCCCAGTTTTTTCCTTACTTTTAATTGTGAAAATTTACAAGCAACTACAGAAGTAGAGGGAAGACTATAATGAATGCCCCTGTACCTTCCCCAGCTCCAACAATTCCCAGCTTGCAGCCAGCTCCCAGCCAAAGATGTTCCGTCTCTTCCCAGCCCTCTGCCTCCCCTGCCCCTGGAGTATTTGCCTTGTTCCACGTCATCCCTAAGTGCCTTTGTAGATAAGGATTACAGATAAGGTCTCTACTAAGAACAAAGCTGCAGTCACCGAATCATCATGATCATGCCTAAAAATGTCAACAGCCCCTTTAATGCCATTAGATAGCCAGCCAGCCTTCGAGTTTCCTTGATGGGCTCATCATGTCTGCAACTGGTTGGTTTAGTTGTTCCAAGATCTAAATGAAGCCCACACCACTGCAACCAGTTGGGTTTTTTAAAGAGAGAGGGACTGCGAGAGAGAAACAATCTTTATTTGGTTTTTCACGTGGCTTTCGTTGCTCTGACATTTCGCTGTGTACGTGGTGCTGGGGTTCGAACCTGCATCCTCGCACATGCCAGCCAAGTGCCAAAACCACAGAGCCACCGCTCCAGCCCACCGTTGGGTGTTTTTAAGGTCTCAGTTGATCTATAGATTCTCTCATCTCTTTTTTTTTTCTTATAATTCACTTGGTGAAGAAACTCAGTCATTTATCCTCCAGAATGTTCCACAGCCTGGATTTTGCTGATTGCACCCCCATGGGGTCGTTGAGCATTCCTCTGAACTGCATCTGAAGTAAACTGGAGTGTAGGGCTGCAGGCTGGTCAGGCTCAGGTTTGATTTTTATTTACGTTGCTTCCTAGATGGGGTTGTGCATTTCCATCAGAGCCACCAAGTCTGACTGCCTCTCATTGTGACATCGGTGGCTGTCAGTGGCTCCTGTGTAATCTGTTATTTCAGGAGGGGTTGCAAAATTGGGATAGCAAAATACTATCATTTCCTTTTGACGTATTAGCTGAAACACTTTTTTGGAAAAGGAGGCTCCCTGTATTGACTTTTTGGCCAACGGAACATTGAGTTCATTTAGTTTGAGAAGCAGGGTAAAGGCCCATTGCTTACCAATTTTCAGGATAATGAATTGGTTCCTTAGTGTCTAGGAGAATTGGGGTGGGCAGGGGTGTGTCTGGCTTTCTTTTGCTTTTCATAATATTATTGTGTACTTACGGGATTTTTTCACACTTCTGATCTGTTCGCATCCTGCCATTATTACTATTGATGTCACATTGACCCATCCTTGGGCCCAGGTCTCTGACGGCTTCTTTGCTCTCGGGTACGACAGGGTGTTCTGAGCTGTATACTTTTCCTTCATCACAGGATCAGCCATTTCTCCAAGGTGCTTTGGTTCTTTTTAGAGGGAAATGATAGTTAGATGCCACAATCTGGCACCAGGGTGCTCCTTGCTCCAAGGGGGTTGTTATTCTAGAACCTCTTCAAGGTCAGCTGGGAGAAAATGCTTTTTCTTTTTCTTTTAGGATAAAATGCATACCGATACGTTCCATTCAATTTCAGGACTCCCAGCTTTTTAATAATCTCACTGGTCTTTTAATAATCTCATAACTCTTTTCTCCATACTGAAAATTCAATTCCTACGCCAGCAGCGTAATTACCCACCTACTTCACCCCGCAAGCACACACAACAGCCTCTGAATAGTAATAGGAACCGGTTGAATCCTGCAAATGGTTTTCAGGGATATGCAGTCCTTTTCGTTCTTTGGGTCTGTCCCAGGAGGGGCTGTGTGTGAAGCGGCTTCTCTTGGTGTGATTTTGCTACAGCTCAATGCCCTCTTGGATTCATTGACTTCATTTTGGTTTCGGTTTTTAGGGATTGATTTTTTTTTTATTTAATTTTGTTCTATAATTATGGACAATATTTACATGGTTCTAAAGTCAGATCTACAAAGCAAATTCCAGGAGCCTCGTGCTCCATCCCGGCCTCCTCTCTGCCTGGAGGCTGGGGTGCTTTGGTTCGTTTGTTTTGGGTTTTCCTCTGCTTATATTAAAAAGGCAGGTGCATGTATATGTGTATAAATATAATCATGCATCCTCTCCTTCCTGGATAAATGATAGCGCCCTCTCCACAAGTTCTCCATCTTGCATGTCAGTACTATTATGTACAGTGCACCCCAGAGGCCGCGCCAAGGAGCACACCAATATGATCCTTAGTCCTTTTAAAAACCCGTATGTGGCCCTTCTACCCATAGTGCAGTTAGGCAATCAGCCCCCTAGTTTTGGCTGAACCCAGGGGCACTTAACCACCAAGCCACATCCTCAGCCCTTTCTTATTTTTTATTTTGAGACAGGGTCTCACCAAGTTGCATAGAGCCTCGCTAAGCTGCCGAGGCTGACTTTGAACTTGCGATCCTCCTGCCTCAGCCTCCCAAGCCGCTGGGATTACAGGTGTGGGCCACAGCACCCAGCCTCCACTTTTTCTCTAACCAGCCTTTCCACCACAGTTAGCTTGGCACATACATCTGTATTTTCACAGTGAAGCTTTGAAATAGCAACCCAGAAATGAGATAGTTGGGTCAAAGGGTAAATGTGTCTCTTATTTTACTTTTGTCAAATACTCCCCATTCAATTTATTTTAACTTTTTTTAGTTTATTTTTTTCTACATCTATATGAAAAAAAAAAAAACATTATACCAGAAAGCCTCCACCTGCCCTGGTCTTCCATCTGCCTGGTCCTGCTTCACCCAACCCCAAATCTCCCTGACTCTGCAGCCACAGCTACTGGCTTCCTGCATCTCCTTCCTCAGTGTTCAGATGGAGGGGGAAGGAGCTGCAGAGGCACCCCCACCCTCACCTTTTAACCCAGAGCCACCACCTCCTTCTGACTGTCAGGGCCCAGCAAGGTGGCTCGTACCACTCCCTGCCCCAGCCAGGGCTCAGAAAGCAGGAGCGATATTCCTAGGTCACACAGCAAGTGGCAGAGCAGGGTTCAGGAGTCCCACCAGCAAGGTGTCCCCCTCCTTTCCCATGCTGCCTGCATGTTCTGTGGCCCTGTCACCATCCTTAGCTACAGGGTTTCCCCACTCTCAGGGGGCTGCCTGCCTGCCCAGGAACCTCAGAAATATCAGTGTCCTGCAGTCCACGCCCCAGAGTAAATGCTCAAAGCCAGCCAGGGCTCTGCACCCATGTTGGGTGCTGGGTGTGGAACTGTAGGGAATGAACCCGAGGCCTCCGCATGCCAGGCAACAGCTGAGCCCCGGAGCCCCGGAGCCCCTTCTCTTCTTCCTGTTTTCTTCCCCATCCCTTTTCAATTTTATTTTGAGACAGGGCCTCGCCAAGGGGCGCAGGCTGCTCTGGAACTTGCGATCCTCCTGCCTCAGCCTCCCTGGCGGCACCACCGCACCCAGCTGTGAAGTCCACAGTGCTGATCTCCAAAGCCACGCTCCTGACTCCCATGCACTTCCTATGGGGCAGTTCTGGGGACCAAGGCCCAGTGGTAGCATCCTCAGCCACCTATAAAGACATTCTTTTTATTTCTTAAAAAAGTGGTAGTGATTGTAACTGGCTTAAACCCAATAAAATAATATTTACCCAAATTACATGCTCTCTGGGGAATACACCACACAATTAATTCCAACAGCGTAATTAATTCAAATTTACATTAATTAAATTAAATTAAAACATTAAATTTGTTTCTTCATCTACTCCAAAGAAGTTCAGCAATTTAATTGCTATGAAACAAGATAACCGAAATAAAGAGAATATTTAACATACTTATTAAATGCCACTTAGTATTTCTGATTAGTATTTTTAGGGTCTAATTAGTGTCTAATTAACTGGCTATAGGCTATCTTTTCACAATACCAATTAAATTTCAAAACATGCTTTGTAAACACTCAGGCCTGAAAAGGAGAAGATTAAGCATTGTTATGGGTGTGAGTTCATCGGGAGACGTTGGCGTGGTATTGTTTTATATCTATAAATACCCATGCTTATTAAAACTCATGGAGTGTAGCTTTTCACCATTAATTGCTATTTAATCAACTTCAAATAAATGAGGACTCTCTGAGACCAGCTGTCATTGTTGGAGACAGATGAAGGGCCCAGAGAGCAGGAGAGGAGGTGAGAAAGCAGGAGGGGAGGGGAGAGGACAGGAGGAGAGGGAAGAGGATAAGAGGGCAGGAGG
>PVKS010015606.1:0-45654 GCA_004027875.1 Aplodontia rufa | reverse complement strand
CAGGCTATCTTTCTTCCACACTATACTTTTGTCCCCTTTATCAAATATCAAATAGTTAAAGATATGGGGGTTTGTCTCAGGATCTTCTATTCAGTTCCACTGGTCTTCGGTTCTGTTTTGATACCAATACCATGCTGTTTTTGCTACTACAGCTCTGTAATATAATTTCAGGTCAGGGATTGAGATGCCCCCTATTTCTTCTTTTCTATAGAGTAGTGTTTTGGCTAGACCCAGACCCAGTGTCTGGGTCTCCTGTTGTTCCATATGAACTTGAGAATTGCTTTATCTATATCTCTGAAAAATGCCATAGGTATCCTGATGGGGATTGCATTGAATCTGTAAAGGGCTTTGGGTAGAATGGCCATCTTTATTTTGTTGATTCTGCCTAACCATGAGCATGGAATGTTTTTCCATCTACTCAGGTCTTCTGTAATTTCTTTTAAAAAAAATTTTTAAAAAGAACATATGCATATCATATTGTTACTTTATATGCATTTATGATTGAACAATAACTCAACTCCTTAATTTAAAAAAAACACAAGCAATCCAATCAATAAATGAGCCAAAGAGCTAAATAGAAACTTCTCAACAGAGGACATGGATTAAGCCAATGAATACATGAGAAAGTGCTCTAAATCACTAGTAATCAGAGAAATGCAAATGAAAACTACATTAAGATATCACCTTATGCCAGTCAGAATGGCAAAGATGGAGAAAATAATAATAGATGCTGGAGGGGCTGTGGAGAGATAGGCACACTAACACACTGTTGGTGGAACTGCAGACTGGTACAGCCCCTCTGGAAAGCAGTGTGGAGAATCCTCAAAAAACTAGGGATGAGCTCACTATACGATCCTGCTATTCCACTCCTGGATATCTTTCCAGGGGATTTAGAATCAGGACATTACAGTGACACAGCAATATCTATGTTCATAGCAGCTCAATTTACCATTGCTAGGCTATGGAAACAACCCAGATGTCCCTCATTGGATGAATGGACCCAAAAGCTGTGGTACATATATACCATGGAATTTTACACAGCAATTAGAAACAATGATATTGCAGCCTTTGAAGGTAAATGGATGCCTACAGAAAAAATTATGCTGAGTAAAATCAGATATCCAAGGGTTGACTGTGTCCTCTTATCTGTGGAGGCTGGTTCTAGACCCTGACCTTTGAGAAAGGTGGTCTATTATCATGTGTTAAATCCAGATAAGGTGTAATGTTATACAACCTAATACTTTCTTAGAGATATTGTGGGAAGGGGAAAGGAAGAATAAGGGTGGGTAATTGGGAGGGTCACTCCTGGGGGTAAATCTAATATCCAGAATCTATACACATTTTATATTATTTGGTTAAAAAATTGTATGGTTGTTCAAAACTAAATTTCTGTATAAAAAAATTAGGGTCAAAATCCACTGTACAAACCAGCTATCCCTCATCTGGGTATTTTCCAAGAGGAGCTAGTATCAGCACATTACAGTGACACAGCAAAATCAGTGTTCATAGTGGCTCAATTTATAATACCTAAATTATGAAATCAACCCAGATGTCCCTCACTGGATGAATGGATCCAAAAGCTCTAGTATATATATACAATAGAGTTCTACTCAACTGTTAGAAGCAACAATATTGAGGGCTTTGAAGACAAATGGATGGCAATGGAAGAAATCATACTGAGTGAAGTTAGGCAAACCCAGAGACTCAAGGGAAAAATGTTTTTCCTCATTTGTGGAGGCTGAAGCTAAATCAAGTCTTGGGTAAAAAAAAAAAAAAAAAAAAGTAGTCAAACTAATGTATTTGTCCCACCAAGGGCATAGCAACACATAATAGAGGAAACATAAACTTATAGGGGGGAGGGAGAGGGAAGAGGACAAGGTGATGGGAAAGGGAAGGAATTAAGGAGGGATCTAGGGAGATAATCAACAATGTAATGTACTCTTTAATGCCCCCCCAGAAGTCAAATAATACTTATGCAAGCATTTAATTCAGGAAAATTTTATATACACACACACACACACACACACTAAGAGAGATATATATGTATATATACACACAGAGAGAGATATATGTGGACATTTTTATCTGTTATAGGGGCATAATATAGAAGAATCAAGAGACTCGGGTGTGTTCAATGTAGGGATAA
Source organism: Aplodontia rufa (assembly GCA_004027875.1). Classification (NCBI taxonomy): domain Eukaryota; kingdom Metazoa; phylum Chordata; class Mammalia; order Rodentia; family Aplodontiidae; genus Aplodontia; species Aplodontia rufa. Next base: position 43,508 of record PVKS010015606.1, on the reverse strand, counting down.
CTATGGTTTAGGATCAAAAGCATATCATATCATCACTTTACACACATTAATGATTCTACAACTCAACTCCTTATACAAAATGAAAAATGTTCCAGTATCTGAAAGTTTTTGAGTAGTGACAATATATAACAAGTGAAAAATTTCACACCATGAAACTTTCTTCATTTCATCACAAATTGTATAAAATTACCTTGAAGTTATGAGAATAATAAGATGTATGTGAAATGTAAATAATTTCTGATTCAGACCTGGGTCATATTGCCAAGATATTTTATTATGTTTAGGCAAATATTCCAAAGTGCAACATTTTCTAAATCTCCAGAATCTGAAACACTTCTGATCCCATGCATTTTTGGATAAGGGATATTCAATCTGTACTCATAATAATAATATGATTTATAATGCTAATGGTTATGTGTATCTTCACCTGTGACTTCTACACTCACCTTTATAAATCATACTTGGACTTTAATATATTTACTGATTTAGAGATATTCACTTTGTGTGTTAAGAAGATCATGTTTTGCTTAGTGTTTTTCACTTCTGCCAGTCTTACTGTGGCTTTAGTAGCAATCAGTATTCCCTTGTCTTATGAATTATAACCCTGCAGTGAACTATATAAAAGGAGCTGATCTTTGCTCCTTTTTAGTTAACCATTCTCCCCCAGGATAGATGTTTGTATTTTACTTTTTTAATTTTAGCTATTTTTAAATGCCTAAATATTGGTAGATTCATGTCTTTTCATGTTGCTTGGAAGGTGATCAATTCTTCCAATTTCCATTAAAGGATACATCAGCTCTGGAAAGATGTCTTCCATTTATATATTTGATTACTGCTTGTTTCTGTTCTTATTTCCTTTTTCTGGATGGTATGCCAACTATGAGGTTGCATCTCTACTCCTTGCCTACCCACACATATCATATGACCTCTCATTCAATATATAATTTAATCTTTATCTTCCTGATTACAGAGAGAGCTTCTTTAATCAGTTTCTAAAGACAATGATTTGATTTTTTGGTGAGACCTATTCTGCCCCAAGCAACAGCAATTGAAACTTAGTTCCGCTAGGGTATTGTTTCCTTTGTAATGGTTCTTCATTTCACTTAGCTCCCTTTGCTACTGAGCTTAATGTTTCTGCATTGTGTTCTGTGGAATTGGCACTCAGGTTGTTCTCTGCTTGGTGATTTCTATTCCTTTCAACATCACATCATGTACCCTTTAAGTTGATCACAAACACAGTTAAGTATTAGTTTCACTGGAGAAACATTTTTAAAATATGCATCCCCACAGCCTGTGTTTAGAGATTCAGACTAGTTAGTTCCTGAGGGTGAAAGAGAAGATGGAAGAGTAAGAGAAATTGTTATTGGAAAAAAAAGAAAAAGGATGAAGGAAAGAAAAGAAAACAAAGCAAAGACCTCCTCACATGAATCTGATCCTCTGTAGAAATGGCTGCAATATATGTTGCTGATATTTGGTAACATGATACAGTTGAATAGTATTTGTTTGTGTGTTTTTGTCACTTTTTCTTCTAGAAGATAAGCATGGGAGAGATGATAAAAACTGGACTTCCCGAGTAAAATAATTAATAATATGGTAATTGCATGTTAGGACTCTCAATTCTTCCCTAATGTTTTAGCAGGATTATCAAATCCTTTAATATTAATCTTGGTTTTTCAAAGTTAGCTATGTATTTTTTTTCCCTGAATCTTTGCATATTTCATGGGGAAATTCAGAGTGTCATCTTTAGGGATATATGATGCCAGAGACCAGGTAGATACTTTTAAGGATTTTTACATCAGTAAATCAATACTTTACTAATTTTTTATGTTAGTAAGTCAATATTTTATCAGAGTGAAATTTTATATTGGTAAATCAATATTTTGGGAAATATGAAATATGAACTCTTATGTGCTGTATTCAACATCAAATATTCTCCAATAGAATAAACCTTTAGTTTGAATGACAAAAAAAATCTGTATTCAAGCAATAGTACCCAAAGAAGACACTTTCACTCCACAGATGGGTACCCAGAATGATTTGCTACTGCCATTGACTCAGGCACTGACTCAGGACCTATCACAGAGAACCTATATAATCTTTTGGTCATGGAAATGGAAAGTAGGGCCTCAGAAGTATAGGTCTCAGTCCATTCAGAAAGGGACTAAAACAAGACATAGAAATGAAGCCAATATTATAATAATAATTCTTCTAATAAAATTACTAACACAGGGCCTTTAACCTCTAAAAGAAAATGAATGTGTCATTTCGTTATGGTCTGTGACAACACCACCATTGTCATACTCTTCTTTGCTAAAACCACAGGGACAAGCAGAACAGAATGTATGCTGTTGTGAACCTGGAAATGGGCCACATGCTGGTACTGTTCTCACTCAAAATGATCAGGTTGCTTGTGTATTACTGAATCATCAAGATTCGCTTTTGTCAACACCTTGAAAAAATATTTTATATTTCACTCCTAGAGAGAATCTGTTCATGGAATGGTGGATACTGTTGTGGAAGTACAGAACAAAAGGGATTACTGTCTGTATCATAAGCTAGGTTTACCCTCCTCAAGAATAAAACCCACTCCATGTGTATATATATATAGATATATATACATATATACATGACTAGTCTAATAACTAATTAAAGTATGCAGAAAAAGAATCAAACCTGCTAGACCCTGACCTTGGACTTTCAGCCTCCAGAACTTTGAGAAATAAGTTTCTGTTGTCGAAGCCACCCAGCCCATGGTATTTGGTTATAGCAGCCTGAGCTAACTGAGACAGAGCCTCATTCTGTCAACTCTTCGCTGTGTGACCTTCACCTTCCCCCTTTCTGTTCTCTGTGCCTCTGTATCCCCATCACCAAATACCAATTTCAAATCTTGTTTTTACTTTTTATTGAAGTATAATATACATCCCAGAAGGGGCACCTATTGTGAACATGCAGTGTGATGAATTTCAGACTGAACATACATGACTACCACCCAGATCAAAAAAAGGAATATTGCCAGCACCCCTGCTGGGCCACCTGCTGGGGCCCACTTCCATCACTAAACCTCACCAGCTCCTTCTCAAACCCAAAAGTAACCTGTCCTAGCAGCTCAGCTGTGCCTGTATCTGTGGTTTAAATAAAGTTAACCATGCAGTGTTTACTTTTTCCACTCTGAATAATAATAATTAATAATAATAAGCTAAGTTTATCATCTTCTGCCAGGATGCTGTGGCATCTAAAACTGGCCTCTTTAGCACAATGGAAGTGAGTGTTAAGCTGGAGCAACACTTACCACTCATGGACACAGCAAGACAACTGTACTATGGACTTGAACTTAAATGTTCCATCCTTTAAGGCCATCAAATATCAAGTCTATACTTGGCATGGGCACAAACAACCTTGACTAAGCCTTTGCTGAGGTTAAACTATTTCACAGCTTAGGGTGGCTAAGTACAACACAGGTGGAAAAGAAAGGGAAAGTGCCTGTCTATATTGAAAGAAACAATGACAGTAACACCTCTTTACCCTCAGCAAATATCTAATCTTATACTCAAAAACACTGACTACTTGGGATGACAAAGTCAAACAGCACCTGCAGGAGCACATCCCTTCCCTCAGGAGTGATTATGGGCATTTGGCATCCATGGACAGCCATACCTGTCTTATAACTGGATTGGCTAACGCACTTAAACCTTACATACCAGCTTGCATACTTCTTACTTTGTCTATAACACGTAGTAATTAGGACATAATGAAAGCTAGGCAGTATAACTTGAGTTTTACACACTTTTTGTACTTTCTCCTCAAGCATAGTATTGATAGTGAATTCCAGGTTGAGACTTTAGCTAAACACATCACTGATGCCTTACATAATACCATAATTTTTCTTAATGAAGAAACTACCAAAAGACAAAAGAAAATGTAGGAGAATGGAATGATATTATATATGCTAACTTCAGCACAGGAAGGTATCTGTGCCCTTATTTAAAAAACAGAATGTTGTGTATATGTCTCTGATAATCTCATAATTTGTCTTTGTCCCTAAATAAGTTACAGGCCAAAATTATCACTATAGATAAACTTGTATTGATTCTGTTCTGCTTGGTTATAGACTCTTCCTGCTCCCTGGGGTATGTTTTTTTTTCAGAGTGCTTGCTCTATTGCAAAGCTTGTTATAGTTTGATGCTTTTCCTACTAATGTTGTGGGACTTGGTTACAGTGTGTATCCTGGTGTGCCACCCAAGGGACATTGCAAAATATGAGCATGAAAAAAATCATAAGAATATTCAGGGATGAAAGTAGAGGACTGTGTCATCCTTACAAAAAAAGAGAAAAACAAAAATACCATTTTCCAAATATCTAGCCAGATTAAGGTAACAATGAGAGCAAGCCTGAGCCAGAACATCCTGTTAATAATTATCCCTCAAAAGACATCAGCTTTCTCTCATGCATGCTAGAAATTAGGACATCTTAGTGCTATCTGTAGAAAGCCAATTGTTTGCATGCACACCAGGTTCCTTGGGAAGCTGGTCACACAACAGGAAAAAATCAAGATAATCTAGTGATGTCATTACTACTGTAGCCTAACTTAAAAATCCCCTCTCCCGGTAGTAACTATTGAAGAATTAACAACACTATGGAAAAGATAATTGTGACTCAGCTGGCTGCCTTTGTCAAGGCATATGAGGAATGCAAATGCTATTTTCTTGCAAAGAACCATAAGGGACAGAGGTGCTATCTGTATGCATTTTCCAATAAAAATTTATGCCTCTGGGTGTTTTCCTTGGTTTCTCAGCAACCTATCTCCCTGCCTCACCACAACAGTGCTATGGACAAACACCACCATCACATATCAAAGAAAGGGGTAATACTAAGATATATCAAGAACATTCAAAATTCAGTAGTAGGAAAAAGACAGTCTATTTTTTCAAGATAGATAAATATTTGAAAACTTTATCTAAGAAAATTTACAGGTACAAATTAGCATATAATCAATATCAGCAGGTATTAAGAAACAAAAATTAAAGCCATTGTAAGATACCACTACACACCTATTAGAATTACTTTAAAAGTACTGACAATAACAAGGCCTCACAGGATGCAGAAGAATTGGAATTTTTATATGTTATTTACAGGAATGCAAAATGGTACAGCCACTCTTAGAAATATCTTCTCAAAAGTTAAACATATAGTTACAAATTGACCCAGTGTATACATCAGCTTTTCACCACCATGAACAAAATACCTGACAAGAACTTAGAAGAAGAATGGTCTACTTTGGTTCACAGCTTCATAGAATTCAGTCCATGGTTGGTCAGCTCCAAAGCAGAAAAATGTTGGAAGGGTGTGGTAGAGGAAATCTGCTCAACACATGGCAGCCAAGAAGCAGAAGAGAAAAAGAATAAAAAAGAGAGAGAGAGAAAGGCGCAGAGGAGAAGATAAACCCTTTGAAGACACACCCCAGTGAGGTACTTCCTCCAACTAAGTCACACTTCCCAGTAGCCTATTCAATTATGAATGAATTAATCCTCCAATGAGATCATGCCTTCATTATCCAAGCACTTCCCCAAAGTCCAACTTCTGAATACATGATATTTAGGGTGGGAGGAAGGAGATTCCAGATCCAAACCTTAATATTCTACACATCCCCCAAAGGCTTGTACCCTTCTCATAATGCAAAATACATTATGTTCAACTCCAAGAGTCTCCATAGTCTTAACAGTTTCAGCATTACTCAAAAATACCTGTGCATGGTCCCTTCTAACCCTCAAGGCAAATTCTTAACTGTGAGCCCATGTAATAATAAAAAAGTGAGTTACTTTATTCCAACATACAATGGCATAGAGTAAACATTCTAATTCCAAAAGGAAGAGATATAGGCACAGAAAGAAGGAATGTGACCAAAGCAAGACCAAAGTCCAGCTGGGCAAATATTAAGTCCTATAGCTCAACATCTGGCAAATGAAGCATGAAGTGGTGCAACGTGGGCCCAAAAGTGGCCTTGGGAAGCTGTGCCCCATGGTCTTATGAGTTACAACCCATGTGGCCTCTCTCATAGGCTGGCTGTTTCTAGCCTGCAGCTATCCTCATCAGACCTTCCATGTTCCTACCATGTCTTAATTCCTAAGATCTTCACTAAAGCTTTGGCTTTACTCTCACAGCTTTATGCATCACCTTTTAGGGCCCTGCCCACAGGGATTCCCACCCTACTACATATTGCCTGACCTCCCAGACCTTCCTTTGAAACATCAGAGGAAGCCTCCATGACCCCTTAACTCCAGCATCCTGCATTCCAGCAAAACCTGCACTAAGTAGATAACACCAAGGTCTGCTTCCAGCTCAAGCAGTAGTCATGTCTACCTGGACTACAGCCACAGTGACCTCTGAATGCCTTTGTGGCAGCAGAGCACATAGAAACAAATCTGATGAAACAACTTTATAAGTGACCCCAATGCTCTCTTCTCAAAGCAGTCTTTCAAGCAAGTTTTTCATGTTCCACCCTTGAACCTACCAAAAGTGAGGTCTGGATAACTCCTGAGATGCCCTCATGGCATCTTTCCTATAGTTTTTGTGCAAAGTATTTGGTTTATCTCTAATGGCATAATCTAAACAAGTACACCTTCCTTGGCCCCAATTTTACATGCACTTTTCTTGCTAAGTTGCAAGTTTTTTAAATCTTTCCTTTATGCTTTCTGCTCCTGGTTATCACAGTAAACTCAGTTAAAAGTTTCCAGCCACACCCATGCCATTGCCTAAATGCTGTGTTGCCTTAAAATTTCATCCGCTAAATTAATTATTCTATTGCCTTTAAATACAACCTCACAGAAAGTCTCAGAACATGGAAAAAATCCAAACAAGTTCTTTGTCAAAATGTAATAGGATTGGCCTCTATTCCAATTGCCAATAGATTCCTCATTCCCATCTGAAACCTCATGAGCACAGTCTTTGCTCCTTTCATTCCTATCAGAATTCTGGTCTTCTGAGCTTCTACCAGAAGCATTCATTAAGTTCTGCTTCCAACAGTCTTGAGTTTTGTCAACCTGCATCTCCAAACCCTTCCAAACTCTTCCTGAAAACCAGTCCCAATGGCATCTGAACTATGTGGTCAGGAACAATCACAGTAATAATACCACTTCTTGGTACCAGTTTCTATATTAGGCAGCTTTGTATCACTGTTACCAAAATACTTGACAAGAACAACTTAGAGGACGTTTATTTTGGTTCACAGTTTTATTTGATTTAGTTCATGATCAGTCAGCTCCAAGGCAGAAACATCAGGGCAGAAGGGTGTGGCAGAGGAAAACTGCTCAGCATATGACAGCTAGGAAAACAGAGATAAATAAGCCAGGGAGAAGATAAACCCTTCCAAGGATATTTCCTACTTCCTCCACCTAGTCCCCACCTCTCCATTCATAGTTCATTCTGCCATGTATAGATTAATGTATTGATGAGATTAAAGACTTCAAGATCCAGCTTCCCAAAAGTCTCTGAACATATGAGACTTTGGGAAACATTTTGGATCCAAACTATTATCTCAACAATCCCAACACTGAGTATAAACTCCAGAGAAATTAAAATTCATGTTCACACAAAAGCCATAACTGAGCATTTACAGCAACTTACTCAACCAACAAAAACTCAGATGCATAATCTCTGCTCCCATAGGACTTATAACACATGCAAGAGAACAAATGAAATAGGTAAATTTTAAATAGCATCTTAGGCAATGAAGAGTACAATGAAGAAAAGGACACAGGGAGTTGTAGAGTTGAAATTGTACATAAGATGTTCATGGTAGATGGATAAGGGCAAAGATTGAGCAACAATTTCTACTCAACAAAGGAAGGAATTGAATTCTGTGAATATCTGCAATAAGAAAAGACTGCAAATGCTTATTGCATGCTAGGAGCAGCCATGAGTTCATTATAACTAGAGCAGACAGCAGAAATGAACAGCAGAGGAACTGATCAAACGATGAGTATTCCTTTTGCCTGGTGGACTTAAGGCAGAGAAGTGACATTTCAACAGGCTCATTGTCTACTGACAGTGTTTTGTTATTGTTGTTGTTGTTGTTCGTTCAACACAGTCTTACGTATTTGAGGGAATCATTGTTACACATTCATGAACACATGGATATTGACAAAGCAAGCCAATGCTGATGCCAGTTCATGATCTCCCCTCTTTGAGTTCTCCCTGATCCCATGTTTCCCTACTTTATCCCCATGTTAGTTGGGCTTGTCATGGAAGTTGAAGGATCCCCCCGGATTGATAACCCCCTACTCCATCCCTACAGCTGCCTTGATATACCCCCTAATTCCTTGCTCCTTCCCCACTCTACCCCTCTCTCTTCATCCCCCAGTGTCGTAGTCATGGTTTCCCCCCGCTCATGTAAAAATTCACCCATGTTGAGGTTATTATTAGCTTAGCCAACTATGAGTCTGCTTCCAATTGTATTCTAGCTTCCACATATGAGAGAAAACGTTCAGTTCTTGAGTCTCTGAGTTTGGGATATTTCACTCAGCATAATTTTTTCTTTCTCCATCCATTTGGCTGCAAATACCATGATATCATTCTCTCGAATAGCAGAATAGAATTCCATTGTATATATGTACCACAGTTTTTTAATCCACTCGCCCAGAGAGGGGCATCTGGGTTGTTTCCATAGTTTAGATATAGTAAATTGAGCTGCTATAAACATTGATGCAGCTGTATCTCTGAAATATGCTGATTCTAGCTCTTTTGGGAAAATACCTAGGAGGGAGATAGCTAGGTTATAAAGAGGTTCCAGCTCCAGTTTTTTGAGCAGTCTCCACACTGTTTTCCAGAGTGGCTGTATAAGCTTGCACCCCCACCAACAGTGTGATAATGTTCCTTTCTTCCCATAACCCCTCCAGCATCTGTTATTTTTGTATTCATTTTTGCTACTCTGACCAGACTGAGGTAGAATCTCAGTGAAGTTTTAATTTGCATTTCTCTGATGGCTAGTTATGTAGAACATTTTCTCTTATATTTGTTGGCTATTTGGACTTCCTTCATTGAGAAGTTTCTATTTAGTTCCCTAGCCCAATTATTGATTGGATTATCTGTGGTTTGGGTGTTCAGATTTTTAAGTTCTTTGTATATTCTGGATATTAGCCCATTATCCAAGGTATAGCAGGCAAAAATTTCTCCCATCCTGTAGGTTCTCTCTTCACACTTGACTAATTCTTTAGCTGTGCAGAAGCTTTTTAGTTTAATGGCATCCCACTTATTTATTCTTGATTTTAATTCTTGTGCTATGGGAGTCTTGTTAAGGAAGGCAGTGCTGGCACCTACACTGACAGTGTATTTTGAGAACACAGCAAATAATGGAAGCAGAAGCTAATTGTGAGATGTTATATATAATAAAGTAGTGAAGAGACAAAGGTACCTGGCACAAAGTGGTCATATGCCTCATAGACAATAGGATTTGCTAAAGACTGGATGACTACAAGTGAAACCACCATGTGACCCAGTTATCCCATTTTTCGGTATTTATACAAAATATTTAAAATCAGCATAACATAGTGATATGTGCATACCAATGTTTATAGCAGCACAATAACAACAACCAAGTTATGAAACCATCCACAGACAAATGGATAAAGAAAATGTTGTATAAATCTACAAAGGAGTTTATTCATCCATAAAGAATTAAGCTATAACATTTACTAGTAAATGGTTGGAAGTGGAGAATATCATGCTAAGTGAAATAAACCAGACTTAGAAAGTCAAGGGTAAAATTTTTTTTCTCATATGTGGAAGCTAGATAAAAATAAGGAACAAAAAAATGAGATCTCACAAAAATAGAAGGTAGAGAAATAGGGAAGACAAAGGAAAAGCACTGAGGAATAAAGTTGACAAAATTTTGTGCATGTATGAACATATTAGTATGTATTCCAATTTTGCATCCCAATTTTATATATAACTATCATGTATCAACTAAAGCATAAATAAATGGAAGACCAATAGAGAAGAGGAAGGGAATCAGGAATTGGGAGGTGGAGAGAAGAGTATTCCACTGGAGACTGAAATGGAAAAAAACTATGTTGTATACATTTAGGAATACACCAAAATAAACCCCACTATTATGTACAACTATAATTCACTAAAAATGAAAAAATTAAGATTCCAATTACAAAAAAGAAAGCAAAGAAAAAGACCGGACAAAGAGGGTGAGGAAACTTAGACAAAATATCACTGGGATTTGGAGACTGTGTAACCAGATAGTGACTGCTATTACTCAAATGAGTAAGTCACTTGAAGGAGATGGTTTACAAGGAAGATGAATATTTACATTTGGAGTCATGTAAATATACATAACAGGTGACAAGTGAGGTCGAACAAATTCCGGGGTGACCCATAATGGCACACACCCTTCTATAATCCCCTCCACTTATGTGTGGTTATAATCTTTAATTTACTTTTTTTAAATTTTTTTATTTTTGAACAACCATACAAGTTTTTAACAAAATAATATAAAATGTGTATAGATTCTGGATATTGCAATTACCCTCAGGAGTGCCCCCCCAATTACCCTCCCTTATCCCACCCTTCCCCTTCCCACAATATCTCTAAAAAACAGTATTAGGTTGTAAAACATTACATCTTATCTGGATTTAATATATGCTAATAGACCAACTTTCTCATTGTCCAGGGTCTAGTCCCCACCTCCACAGATGAGTGGAGACAATCGACCCTTAGATCTCTGGGTTAAGCTGATTTTACTCAGCATGATCTCTTCCATAGCCACCCATTTACCTTCAAAGGCTGCAATATCATTGTTTCTAATTGCTGTGTAAAATTCCATGGTATAAATGTACCACAGTTTTTGGATCCATTCATCCAGTGAGGGACATCTGGGTTGTTTCCATAGCCTATCAATAGTAAATTGAGCTACTATGAACATAGATATTGCTGTGTCACTATAATGTGCTGATTCTAAGTCCCCTGGAAAGATACCCAGGAGTGGAATAGCAGGGTCATATGGTGGACTCATCCCTAGTTTTTTGAGGATTCTCCACACTGCTTTCCAGAGGGGCTGTACCAGTCTGCAGTTCCACCAACAGTGTGTTAGTGTGCCTATCTCTCCACAGCCCCTCCAGCATCTATTATTTTTTATTTTCTTCATCTTTGCCATTCTGACTGGCGTAAGGTGATATCTTAATGTGGTTTTCATTTGCATTTCTCTGATTACTAGAGATTTAGAGCACTTTCTCATGTATTCATTGGCTTGATCAATGTCCTCTGTTGAGAAGTTTCTATTTAGCTCTTTGGCCCATTTATCAATTGGGCTGTTAGTGTTTTTGTAGTAGACATTTTTGAGGATTTTGTAAATTCTGGATATGATACCCTTGTCAGAGGAATCATAGTCCATGATTCTCTCCATTTCCATTTTAATTTACTTTTAACCAGTAGTCTATGATGGAGACAATGGTATACCACTCCCTTAATCATGTCACATTACATATGAAGACAAAAGAATTTATCAGTTTCAATTAGGTTAAACAAAGGGAGATTACCTTAGATGGACATGTCCAATCAAATAAGAACTTTCAAGAAGGACCAGCAATCAGAGAAGAAACTCCAGAAACATTCAATTGCTACCTTGAAGAAATAAACATGATATGATGTGGAGAGGACTAGATTTGGCCAAGAGGCAATGAACTCAAAAGAAAACCCTGAACCTCAGAAGAGAATCATAGCCCCAAACAATCCCCCAACTTCTGCCTTGTGAGACTCTCAGCATAAGACCCAGCTAAGCCAGACTCTGACTCCTGGCCTATGAGAACACTAAGTCTACAAATACTTTATTTAAACCCTCCAAATCCATTCAAAGTGCTTATGCAGGACTAGAAAAATTAATACATTAGCAACCAGATATAACAGTCTGGAATTAAGAGGTTCTACAGAAGATATAAATTTGAAAATCATCAATACAGCTCACATTTGTGATGGTTAATGTCCATTTGCCCATGCTCACTGATCTCTACCCTTCTCTTTATTTCTGTGTGCCCATGAGGCTGCCTTCTACTGACTACATCTGTGAACTTTCTTGAGCCGACCAACGGGCGAAAACAGCAACAGGTGAGAAAGCAGGAGACTGATCAAACTATAAATTCCCCTATTCCCTCCAGCTCTGGGGAGCATAGCACTCAATTGCAGATAACACTGGTCCCTGCCAAACCAACAAAGCCCCTTATATCCAGCTCCAACCTCCTAACCCCTACTCTCTACTCTGTGAAGTGGACCTTGGTAGAAGCAATAATAGTTCACTTATAGCAAAAACAGAGGGCATGGATATACTAGCAGGTGGTATGTGTAGAGATGGAACTGTGAGAGTAATTGATCTTCCCAATGTGTCTATTCTCTCAGTAAAGGTAATCAACCAAAGTGAGGTTAGTGGAGAAAGTGTCAGAGGTTTAAGAATAGAGGAAGTCATTGAAGACTCATCTGGGAGAAGAAGAGATGAATTAATTAGAGAAACATACCAAAGTTTCCAGGAGCATTAAGGATTCATATGAGACTATTGGACATTTTTAAAGTGATATTACTCAAAACATTAATTCTCCAACTAGGTTCATCTGTGAGGTACAGACTCAGTAAGTACAGTCAGAGTTACTGAGGGTTGAGGGTTGTCCAGGTATAGATCTCATGAGGTTCCTTTTATCAGTTTGGTTTGATAATCCACCCACTAGTTGGAGCAGGTCCCACACAAAGAGCCCCCATTTGCAACCTTCTCCAGAGTATTATAATTGGGGGAACGCAGCCACCATACCCTGTGAGGCCTGACCTAAGGGGAGGTTTGAAATTTAAAAACAAAAAAAAAAAATCTATCTTGACCCAGGATGGAACAAAGTCCAATTACAGAGTCCATGTTACTCAAGATCAAGATGGTACTTGACTTGACCTGAAATCATTCCTATGATTAGCTCTGCCTTTTCCCTTCTCTGCTTCCCTCACTTTCTTATGAGTGTCTCCTGAGAATCTTAAATTGTACAAATATCTATTTGTTTTGGTTTGAATGTGAGGTGCCCCCCAAAAGCACATGTGTGACAATGAAGGAATGCTGAGGTGAAACAATTGAGTTATAAGATCCTTAATTCCATGATAGGGACTAACTGGCAACTGAAGGCAGGTAGGATGTGGTTGGAGAAGGTGTGTCATTGGAGGAGTGCCTTTAGGGTATATATTCTGTATCTGTTGGGAGGAGTCTCTCCTTTCTGGAGCCATGCCTTAAACTGCTTCTCTCTGCCACTTCTTATGCCATGATGTTCTGCCTCACCTCAAGCTTCCAGGAATGGATTTGGCCTTCTGTGGACTAGGATCTCTGAAACCATGATCTCCAAATAAACTTTTCCTCCTAAAACTGCCTTGCCAGGTCTTTTAATCAAGCAACAGAAAAACTGACGAAAGTACCATTTCAGGACCTTGTCCTCAGGACAGTCCAGAGGAATAAGCCTTTTCAAGAGGGTAAGGAACGATGACAGGGGAAGGGAGGAAAACAAGTGTCTGAGAAGTTCAGTGGTGGCTGGCCTCTGCAAAATGGAGCTGATAATAGCAGATGCTGTTACAAGAATAGACTGCCTGGTTTAAATGTGGATAATAGGTTCTGGAGTATAAGAGGCCAAACATTAGCATTAAACATTAGAAGGACATAGTTGCCACAATGGACAGCAAGGTCAGAGCATCAGCCTGCAGGCTGATATGAAAAAAAAAACTATGGAGATGGATAATCTTTGAGGCAAAGATTTGTAGGAATTGTATATAATCAAAAGAAATCAAAAGCAAATGAACAGAAATCTGCAATGTACACTAGCCCAATGGAGTCCTGATGTTTTACTCTTTTCAAATCTCAGTCAGGATTCAGATCCATAATCCATCAATCAAAAAGCGGGCCGAGGAGTGCACAATGTGCTCAAGATATTGGTCCTATTCTGGCGATTCAGAAAATAATTAAATATGTCATCCAATTTGGGGAAATATTATGCCTCACATGTGAGGCAATGCAAGAAAGTTCAGAGGTGAAATGATTGAGTTATGAAACTCTCAATCCAATCAGTGCATTAATCAACTAACATGTACTAACTGGGCAGAAACTGTAGGCAGGTAGGGTGTATCTAGAAGAAGTAGTAGGTCACTGAGTGTGTGCCTTTGGGGTTTATATTTTTTGCCTGGTAACAGAACACTCTTTCTCTCCCTTTCTCTCAATATCTCCTCTACCCTAGCCTTCTCTCTTCTTCCTTGTCACCATGTCCTGAACTGCTTTCCTCCACCATCCCTTTCCACAATGATACTCTGCCTCACCTTGATCCCAGAGCAATGGGGTCAATCATTTATGGACTGAGACCTCTAAAACCATGAGCTAAAACAAATTTTCCTGTTCCACATTGTTCTTGTCAGGTCTTTTGGTTACAGTAATGAAAAATCTGACTAAAATGATAATGCAAATACAAATAAAAACAGAAAACTGAAAAAAAAAACCTTTGGTGTTGGTTTATAATTGCAATTAAAGGTGTAAAGTAATGGTTTTTAATATATACATGTTTATCTACATAATACATATATAAACATGTAAATATATTATGCTTCTGTAAATTTATTCATATATAATTAAACACACATGTATACACATGCATGTACACACATACACACACACACATATATAAAATAACTAAAGACTGAAGGGGCCTAGAAGCAGCAATATTTCCATAGATCTCAAATTCAAACTACCATTCCCCATTTAAAGAAAGTAAAGCTATTTGAAAAAAATGGCTTATTCCTGGATTAGAGGAAGAAAAGAATCATGATACTGGAAAGTCTTCTTATTCTACCAAATAAGACCCAGCTAACACAGTAACCAGTTTAAAGGGACTCCACTTGAAAAATTATGGACAATTTCAGAAACAAAATGTTGATAATTCCAGATTATAATTCAATGAATCATAGGAATTAATGATTACCCAGTGACATGAATGTATAAATGAACAAGACAAATGGGTATAAAAGAAAGTAATTCCTCACAATAGAATGCCAACTGAAAATTGACCTAACTAAGAAATCAATGCTTGGCAAACTTTGGGGTAATAATTCACACAAGAAAAATTTATGGATGTTAAAACTTCAAATGAGCTGAGGAATGGAACTTAATATATTTCAAAATATTTCCCCACAAAATTCTTACTGTTTACACAGTGGAGATGGATAATGATACTGGAGAAATATGGCAAACACATATTGATCAATACTACTCAGTCTGGGGAAAAATTCACATCACATAGTATGCAGTGAGAAGAACACAGCATCACTTCTGGAGGACTTCAACCAATAGGTATAACCTAGAGCCAATCATAAGGAAATATTGCCAGAAAAAAAGCAAGGAGCATGCTACAAAATAACTGGCCTGTAATCTTTCAAAAGATCTAAAAGTCATTAAAGTGAAGGAAATACTGAGCAGTTGCTGCAGATTGAAAGACACCACACAGACAGAGTAAGTAAATCCAACATGTGACTCTTGACTAGACTCTTTTGCTATAAAGGATATTCTTGATGAAATTTGAATGAGACTTCTGAGAGAAAATGTGCAAGATTTGTTTACACTATTCTTGCCACTTTCTTTGACTTTGAAATTGTTTGAAAATAAAAAGCAAAAAGAAAAACCTGTATTTTAATTTCCAAAGAAGAAAGAAATACTGAGTTGTCTTGAGAAAGGGCCCTAAAGTACCACAAAAAGTGTGTATACTAATCATGCTTCCAGTTCTTGCCCAAAGGAACCTACTGCCAGTATTCAGCTAACAATAGTGCCAGTATATCAATAAAATAGCATACCTACATCTGTTGAGAGTTAGTAATAGTCTGATCTGCCACAGAAACCCAGGGACCCAAAACTACACTATGGTCCGCTGTGGTATATGGGAATCAAATAGTCAGAATCCTAGGCAAAGTCTATCTGAACCCACTGGGACCACAGACCAACTGTGGTCATCTGAACAGTTCTAAAATACAAGACTGAAATAGATTTACTTAGCAGTTAATCAAGGCTCACATTGATATTTTGATCTATGGGGTCAAAGCTACTGTAGTATGAAAGATCAAGTGTCTGTTCCTGGAATCAACCCTCTTCCACTCAAAATGTAAATATAAATAGCATTGCATTCCCAGGGAAAGGCAGAAATTAGTGCTACCTTCAAAGATTTAAATGATATTGGGTGGTTGTCCTTATGGTATGCCCATTTATTTCCCTGGTCTGACACTGCTAAAAAAGCAAATGGACGTGTCAGATGGAAGACGACAGTTGCCTATCAAATAGTAGGATCAACTGCAGCAGTTGAGCCAGATTTGTCATTGTTACTAGAACAAATGTAAAAACATGGCCTTCGTTACATGGTGTTGCTTTTGACCTAAAAATGCATTGGTTTCATTACCCAACAGGAAGGAGACTCAGAAACACTTCACTTTTCACAGGATGGTGCTCTCAGAATGTATCCTGAACATGGAAGTATTATATTGCTCCACTACATTCATGACATATTAATTTGAACTGATGATTAACAAGTGCCAAGTACTGTGGACATCAAGGAAATAAGTACTGTAAGGATTCAAGGTCCTGACCACTGTGAAGTTTGCAGGAGTATGATGTCTCAGGCATGCTGAGACATCCCTTTCAAAGCAAAAGACAAGATATTGTACCTTGCCCATCCAGCCACCAAGAAGAAAGCTAAAGCTTTGGTAAGCCTCTTAAGGTTTTGGAGATGGCATATGGACCAACAGTGCTGCTCTTATCTACCTGTCAAGTTGTGTAGAAGGAGATCTGTTTTGAGGGGGGATTGAAGCAAAAAATGAAAAAGTTTCTTCAAAAGAAGTAACACTGTCGCATGGGCTACATGACCCACAGATCCCAAGGTACTATAGCTAGCTGGTATATAAAAAAAAAAATTAAAAAGAGGACATGTGGAATAGTCATAAATGGCTGGCAGGAATGAAAAATAGTGCACCCGCTGTGGAACTGGTTGGCAGTTCCTCAAAAGTTGAACATAGAGTATACCATGTGTCCCAGCAATTCCACCACTAGGCATATACCCAAGAGAATGGAAAACATATGTTCACAAAAATGTTCATAGCAGCATTGCTCAAAATAGCCAAAAAGTTGGAAACAACCTAAATGTACATTGACTAATGAATGGATAAGCAAAATGTGGTATGCTCATACAATATACTAACATTTGGTAATAAAAAATCATGAAGTACTAATACTTGCAGAAACATAGGTGAACCTTAAAAACATATTGAGTCAGACACATACAAAAAAATACATTATATGAGTTCATTTATATCAAATGCCCACAATAGACAAATCAATAGAGACGGCAATTCTCTGGGGCTGAGCAGAGGGAGTGGGTGAAGAGAAGGAACAGGAGATAACTGCTAAAGGATACAGAGTTTCTTTTTGAGATTTGGGAATGTTCTAAAATTAGATTGAGATAGTGTTTACACAATTCTGTGAATATACTAAAAACCACTGCACTATACATATGTGTCACACATTAATCCCCACTTAAGGGCATCCACTATTAAAAGGGCATGAAACAACTGAGTGAATAGGACTCACTAGATGTCAGTCAGCATTGGCCACCCTGATGCTGGCACAATGGAATCATGAATGGAAAAGTCCTGCTGGCAGAGATGAAAGTATAGGTCCTACAGCACCACCTGACTCTCACCAAGGTTGATCTGGCTACTGCACTGTTGCTGAAGGTCTGAGTTGTCAACAGCAAAGACCACCACTACCACCCACTACATGGCACCTTAGTTAAGAAGCCAAACAGCTACATATTGACATCTGGGTAATATCTGGAACCTTGCATCCAGGAAATGGCAGCAATTCATCCTGACCAGGGTTGACACATACTCCAGATGTAACCATTTGCATTTCCTGCCCACAGTGCCTCCACCAGCACCATTATCCAAGGGCTCACTGAGTCAGAGCCAGGAACAGGGTGAGAATAGCGAGGCAACTGGGGTGAAAAACAGTAACTATCATCTAAAAGTTGGCATCCAAGACCCCACCCTCACCTCGCCCTAGACCAACCCCTACATACACATAGTAACTGATTCACCAATATGAAACCATGCTCAGATTTATGTTGGACCAAGTGACACTCTCAATGGTCAAAGAGGAAAGCAATGGACATTAGGAAACCATTGATGATACCATATACACCATCATCCAAGGTTGATGGTGGTGAAGAAACCTCTTATAGATACAACTGAGGTGCCAGGTATCCTTAAACCAATGGCCATTGCAGGTGAATGATCCTCCAAAGGGTAGACTACTGGGTCCAGAAACCAAAACACGGAACAGGAGTGGCTCTACTCACCATCACTCAAAGTGACCCACTCAGGAAATTTTAACTTCCAATGCCTACAACTCTGGGCTATGGGCATCCAGAGGCCCTGGTTCCTAAAGAAGCATGGGTATACAAAATAAGTACAAATAGGGTACAAAAATAAGTCTCCCTAACCTTCACAGGATGATTCCACACTGGCTGGTCATGTTATGTTCTTCATGCCAGCAGCTCATCAAAGAAAGAAATCACCATGCTACAAGGAACAATTGGCCATTATCATCATGAGGAAGTGAAGTTAACCATAATGTTGTTAGGGCACAGAGAAATGTGTTCACCACTCACTCCCATGCCAATATTTATTGTAAATAGGCAAAATAAATCCACTATGATCTAACATAGGATGAAATAAAAGAGTTCAGAGCCAGGAGTAGTGGTGCACACCATAATCTCAGCTTCTATGGAGACTGAGGCAGATGGATCACAAGTTCAAAGCCAGCCATAGCAACTTAACATGACATCACTTCAAAATAAAAATTTAAAAAGGCTTGGAATGTAGCTCAGTGGTAAAATGCCTCCAGGTTCAATCCATACTACTGGGAAAAAAAAGAGAGGGTCTTGGGAAGGGCCTCAGATCTTCAGAGATGAGGGTCTAGGCACTCTACCAAGTAAGCCATTAGACCAGCTGAAGCACTATCAGAAGGGGAGAGAATCAGTAATGGGCATTAGAGAAGGGAGATAAGTAAGAGTTGCAACCTTGAAATTAGAGGCTATAACTCATCCCATATTGCTCTCTGGCGTTTTTCCCACAGACTGTGGCCATTAAGAATCCTAGAGAAGCTTTAACATAGGGGAGTAAATTCAATACAAGAAGTAAGGGGGTCTCAGTGGTGCAAGAGGTAGATAACAGCAGATGATGTTGGTGCCGTGCCAGTTAGGCATACTTATCATCAGCTGTCAAATGAATTCCTGCTAATAGCTCATATGTAAAACCCCACCAATAAATCGTCCTTGGATAACTGGAGCTGCTTGACAGTTTATATACATATAGGCACCTCAGGCTGTCTAGAGCCAATGACTAACCAATGAGTGGAGGGCACAGGAGCCCAGCTTCCTGACTTAGGGAGAAACAAACTGTCTGATGCAATCTACACTCCAGAACCCCCTGCAAGATCATGCTGAGCTAGACTTTGATGAAAGCTTAGTCTTGCTCAGATTTTTCTCTTTCCCTACAATGTTTTCCTCATTCCCTTGCAGGCTTCTCCTGAGAGCATTTCTTTCTTTCTTTTTTCTTTTTTTCTGTTTTTAAAACATTTTATGTAACTCATAAAACAGTGCTTGTATAAAAATTCACAGAATTGCTAGAGAGCATACCATTTCCAAAAATGTCCTGGGTTATTGTTACATTCAGTTTTCTAAAGAAGCTCTCAAATCAATGGTAAAATGCAGACATTATGTGATATTTCAGTATCTTTGGTAAAACTATTTTCATTAACTCTGATATCCACTTTGTGCAGGATCTGCTCTCACTAGGATGTCAGAAAACATTAAGGCCAGATCTACAAGAGGCAAGTGTTTCCAACAGCAGGGCCACTCGTGGCCCCCACCCCCACTTCAGAATCATTACTGAGTCAGGCAGGGCAAGAGCTCAGCGACCGACCGCCAACAAGGGATCTCCAGAACCCCTCTCAATCAGGCAAGGAGCAACCCTTGAGAGGAAAGGTAGAAACTGAGGCCATCTCTACAGGAACCCAAATGGCCATGCTGTGCTGTGGTCTGGCCAGCCACTCTTACTGTCAATCCAGTCACCGCTAAGTAGATCCCATTGGTTGGTTGATGATTGCTGCTACTATGCCCCCTGACGTGCAAGGAAAGCAAGGTTTGGAACCAACACTGAGGGGGGAAGGGGCACACTAGCACTAATGACACCAGACACCACTTGATTCCCTGTCAAACATTTGTCATCGTGTAGACATGGACACTTGAAATGAAGCAGGATCCAAACACTTAGTACATCGTGACTATCTTCATACATTCTTCAACAACTTACTAACAAAAGAAAACCATGACCACTACCACCTACTGTGACTTAGTATTTTACTTAACATCAGAATGTGCCTGTGCTTAGTCTTTAGTCCTTGAAATACAAGGCAAAAAAACAATCCAAAACACAAACAAGTAAAAAACAATTTAGATGAGGGGGAACAATGAAGGTTGCTGACAAATTTTATGGAACACATTCAGTTCTGAAAACAGTATTTTGAATTTCTATTGCTTCGTGTAAAAACAACAACAAACATGCCCACCAGAGCTACCTGTATGGATAAGAAGTAAGGATACCATACAGACATAACACAGTCCAGGAGTACAGGAAACAGCTCCCAGACTGTGTCCACCTCTGAGAGCATTTCTTAATGAAATACATGCACAACAAACCCCTTCTCAGATTCTTCTTCCAGAAAAGTTACCTATAGAAGTAATCTCAATTGCAACATCAATACGTTTTAGCAAAGTTTAAGTTGAAATAATGCAATTTAAAAGCCATTTTCTAGACCAATGACTCCCAGATCTCACTATGATTGAAAATATATGACAAAATCTTAAAATATTATTTCTTAGATCCTACTCCAGGTCTCCTTAACCAAAATTCCAGATTTTTGACTTTGGAGTCTCAATTTTATTAAGTCCTCCAGCTGTTTTGGATTATCATGGGGTTCAGAACCCATAGTTTAAACAACTCATATATACTCTATATGAACAAAAATGTGCAAAATTAAACTTTGAGGTCCTCCAAATAAAAGTCTGTGATGAAGTTAACTATTTATTATAAATCAATAACCTTATCTAAAAATAGTAGTCTTGATTTTAAACTAATCATAGTATGGCTGTTCCATAAATATAATTTGATATGATTGTTTCTGAAATCTTGACATAAATTTTCTGAATATAATGCATGCATAATTGATTTCATTTTATTAAGTAGTAATGAGTCATTTTAGTACAGAACTTAATAAGTGTTACTATGATAGTCAGAATAGACTGGGGTTCTCTGAGGCAATCAACAACCACCAAAGTCTCACTTTCACTTAACATGGTGAAAGTTGATTTCCTGTTCATTCAAAGACAACAATATATCAAGGCACCTCTCCAAGACTACCCTCCAAGTCTGCCATGCAGAAGGACAGGCAGCTTCTTCCATCCTGAGGCACCTGCATCTCAACATGAAGCTTAGTGTTCACTGTTACTAAGGAAACTCCTGCTAGAAATTAAATGCCGTGGGGGTTGGGGATTTAGCTCAGTGGCAGAGTGCTTACCTAGCATACGCAAGGCCCCAAGTTCAGTCCTCGGCCCTGAAAAAAAAAGAAATTATATGCTGTGGCTGTGAAGCATCCCTGGTCATCTTCAGTGATCACTTGGATCACAATCTATGGGCCAGAATCAGTGATATTACCCCATAATAAGAGTAAGAGCCACTGAAGGCTAATTCTGCAGTATGTACAGAGTGGGAGATTATCTGCATATTGGAAAAAGTAGCAATGTCACAACAATTATTAAATAAAACGTGGAAGATTTATGAAAGTGGAAAAAGAAAAAATACACATATATACATATATCGCCACTGCTGTTGGGTTTTATTTCCTTTGAATCATTGAAGATACAACTTGTTGTGAATAACATATCTTTTATTTTATAATTATGCATTATCATTATATAGAATACTTTTAAATACATCAATGTATAACCCAGGCAAATTCACCTCCAAAAGATGATGACATATAATGTTTTTCCGTACTGGGGATTGGGCTCAGGGATACCCTACCACTGAACACTAAATACCCAGAAATGTTTTGTTTTGTTTTGGAAATAGGGTCCAAATTCCTCCCAGGCTGTCTTGAACTTGCTGTCTTCCTGACTCACCCCCACCCCAAGTAACTAGGATTATGCACATGTACTACCAGTCCTAGCTCATATATGATTTTTAATGAAATTTGGAATTACACTATTTGCACTTATTTGTAATGAGCTTGTTCTTCTAATAAATATATATACACTCTATTTTAAATTGCTAACAACTATTTATTGTGATTTCAGGCAAGGCATTTCTATCTGGGTCTCGATTACTCCATCTCTATAATTAGGACATTAGAAGTGATTGTGTCTGTGATGTGTTCCAGCTCTGATGTTTTCTGAATATAAACACCCATTGAGGCCTGCACTTATTCTTCTGATCCTCTCCTTTCTCTCATAGGCTTTGTCCTTGGAAAGAATAGACCTTGAGCCAATCTCTCTCAGTGCAATTTCCAGACCCACAACAGCTCCCAGTTTTAAGGCTCCATCTATCAAAGTGCTATCCAGGGACCTCAAATGTTTTCAGAGTGATATAAAAATATCATTAGGCTTTAAACTGCTAGACAAAACCATTATTTTTTTATTTGTTCAACATAGTCTTAGATATTGGAAGGAATCATTGTTATATATTCAGGCATACATGGATATTGACAAAGTAAGTTAAGGTTGTACCTTACTTAGTCCAGGATCTCCCCTCTTCATCCATTCCCTGATCTCATGTCTCCTCTGTAATACCTACATACTATAATTGGAAATGAGCATACACACATATATTAAAATTTTTGAGATTTCTGAGTTTCTCTGCTACATGTGTGTAGTTAGTCTTCTTATGGGAGTTGAGTATTCCCAGCGATATTGATAACCCTTTTTATCTCCCCTCCCTGCTTCCCTCCCTTCTCCCTCTATTTTTATAATAGCTTCTCCCACTTTATGTTAAATTTCAACTATGGTGAATTTATTACTTATACTTAGCTAACTTTCATCCTGTCTTAGGTTTTACTCTAGTTCCACATATGAGAGAAAACATTTGTCCCTTAAGTCCCTGCGTTTGGGATATTTCACTCAGCATAATTTTTTCTATCTCCATCCATTTGACTGCGAACGCTATGATATCATTTTCTCTGGTAGCAGAGTAGAACTCCATTCTATGTATATACCACAATTTTTTAATTCACTCATCCAGCAAGGGTCATCAGGGTTGATTCTGTAGTTTAGCTATTATAAATTGACCTGCCATAAACATTGATGTAGCTATACCTATAATAGGTTGATTCTAGCCCTTTTGGGAAAGTACCCAGGAGTGGGATAGCTGGGTCAAAAGGTGGTTCCAACCCTAGTTTTTTGAGAAGTCTCCACATAATTTCCATAATGACTGTACAAGTTTGCAGTCCCACCAACAGTGCACTACTGTTCCTTTCTCACCACAACCCCTCCAGCATCTGTTATTGTTCACATTCTTCATTTTTTTTTTGCCACTCTGACTGGAAGGAGGTGGAATCTCAGTGAAGTTTGGATTTGCACTTCTCTTTTTTTTTTTTCTCAAACAGAAGGTTCTTCTAGTTCTTCAGGACAAATTTGCTCCAGAGGAAAATAAATAAGAAACAAATCACAAAATATACAACATACACAGAAAATTTTCTTTCACAAGAACAAAAAATATTTGTAGAATTTACCAATCCAGTTTGTGACTAATTTAGTTCATTGTTAGGAGGCTCCTTTAACATGAACTTTGTACATGCTAAATACATGTCCAATAAACAGCAATTATTTAACCCTTAATTATTTTTTCCTTAAGGAGAAAAGGTCTGATTTAACATTTTTCTTGTATTTTTTTTTCTCTTTCTGCCTGTCCCTCTTTTTTTTCTTTTTTTTTTAATTTTTTTTATTTTTGAACAACCATACAAGTTTTTAACAAACTAATATAAAATGTGTATAGATTCTGGATATTACAATTACCCCCAGGAGTGTCCCGCCATTACCCACCCTTTTCCCTCCCTTCCCCTTCCCACAATATCTCTAAAAAAGGATTTTCTTGTATTTTTTGAAGAAGATACTCCATATGTAAATTCAAGTTTGGTTGGCCCTTTCTAGTCTTTTTGCTCAATATTTTGAACACTTCCGTTTTCTTCTTTTTGTAGAGCCTTTGAGCTTCTTCTCTCTCTTTTTTGCATCTCTCGAACTCCTAAAATCATTAATATTTATTTCTTAGCAGCACATTTAGCTTGTATCTGTTCATATTCTTCTAGTGCTTTTTGATTTGATGTTTTCTTATTATTCTTTTTTGGAAAACTCACAGAATTTTCTGTTTTTCTACACTCTCATGGTTGAGACTGGTGAACACTATATTGGTCTTCATCAAAGTCTGGTCAATGCTACACTCTTCTTCAGGCAAAGTCTTGTCACCTTGTTCTTCTGACAATGGCTGGGTAAACTTTTCTTAGTTGCTTCCTGAGTCTTTCTTCCTCAGCTAAATAAAGATGTTTCAGCTTATCTGGGTACTGATCTATGAATTGGGATTCCTGTGATATTTGAGCTTTCTTGTTCTTCTGTAGCAATTTCTTATAACTTTGTTGAACTTCAGTTTTCTCCAAAATGCAAAGCCTTGTCCCTCGTGAATGCTGCCCAAGAAAGCTTGAGGATGGCAAGGCCACCAGGTCTCATGTTTCACAGTCTTATTCCTAAATCCGTCAGCTGAAACCCCCTCAACACGCAGCCCTGAATCATCTGTTCTCCACCTCACTGCCAGCCTCACGGGTGCCATGATGGAACAATTCCGTCCTGCATTTCTCTTATTGCTACTGATGTGGAGTATTTTCTTATATATTTATTAGCTTTGGGGATTTCCTCTGCTAAGAAGTTTCTGTTTAATTCCCTAGCCCATTTATTAATTGGATTATTTGTGGTTTTGGTGTTCAGTTTTTTCAGTTCTTTGTATATTCTGGACATTAGTCCCCTGTTGGAGGCATAACAGGCAATGATTTTCTCCCATTCTGTAGGTTCTCTCTTGATACTCTTGACTAATTCCTTAGCTGTACAGAAGCTTTTCAGTTTAATGACATCCCACTCAAAAATTATTGTCTTTAATTCCTGTGCTATGGTAGTCTTGTTAAGGAAGGAAGTGCCTACACTGATGTGGTGGAGTATTGATCCTATTTTTTTCTTTTAGCAATTGTATAGTTGCTGGTTTCATTCCTAATTCTTTGATCCATTTCAATTTGATTTATGTGAAGGGTGAGAGAAAAGGATTTAACTTCAATTGTCTGCATAAGTCTAGTTCATCCAGCACCATTTGTTGAATTGGCTATCTTTCCTCCACATTAAATTATTGTCCCCTTTGTCAAATATCAGACGGTTAAAGACTTGTGGATTTGTCTCAATATCTTCTATTCTGTTCCATTGGTCTTCATGTCTGTTTTGATAACAATACCACACTGTTTTTGTTACTATAGCCCTATAGTATAATTTCAGGTCAGGTATTGTGACACCTCCTGTATCATCTTTCTTGCTTAATAATGATTTGACTATTCTGAGTTTCTTGTTGTTCCAAATGAATTTGAGAATTGCTTTTTCTATATTCATGAAGAATGTTATTGATATCTTGTTGGGGATTGCATTGAAGCTGTACAGGGCTTTCAGTAGAATGGCTATTTTAATTATATTGATTCTGCCTAAACAAGAACATGGAATGTTTTTCCATCTTGTCAGGTCTTCTTCAATTTCCTTTTTTAACATTTGATAGTTTTCATTGTAGAGGTCTTTTACTTCTCTTGTTAGATTAATACCCAAGTATTTCATTCTTTTTGAGGTTATTGTGAATAGGATAGATTTTCTGATTTCTTCTTTCAGCAGAATTGCTGCTGGAGTTTAGGAAAGCTATTGATTTATGAGTGTTGATCTTGAAACCAGGCACTTTGCTAAATTCATTTATAAGTTCTCAAAGTTATCTCATAGTGCTTTTTGGGTCTGCCAGGTATAGGATCATGCCATCAGTGCACAGAGATAGCTTGACTTCCTCTTTTCCTATTTAAATTTCTTTGATTTTCTTCTCTTATATCATTGCTTTGGTGAGGATTTTGAGGACTATATTGAATAGGAGTGGTGAGAGTGGACAACCTTGTCTTGTGCTCTAAATGAGTGGGAATGGTTTCAGTCTTTCTCCATTAAGTATAATTTTGGCTATGGGTTTGTCATAAATGGCTCTTACAAAATTAAAGTAGGCATCAATTGAAATGATTATATGGTTTCTGTCATTAATTCTGATTAAGTGGTAAATCACATTTATTGATTTACATATGTTGAAACAGCCCAGAATTCCTGGAATGAAGCCACTTGATCATGATGTATTATCTTTTTGATATATTTTTATGTGGTGTGCTACAATTTTATTAAAGATTTTTACATTTATGTTCATCAGGGAAATTGGTCTGCAATTTTCTTGATGTGTCTTTGTTGGATTTTGTATCAGGTTTATATTTGTCTCATTAAAAGTATTTGGAAGCATTCCAGCTCTTTCAATTTCATGGAATAGATTACAAAAGAGAGGTGTTAATTCTTCTGTAAAAGTCTGGTAGAACTCTGCTGAAAATCTATCAGGTCCTGGGCTTTTCTTTTTTGAATGTCTTTGAATTCTATTTCAATTTTGCTACCTGATATTGGTTTATTTAGGTTTTCAATGTCCTCCTGTGTTAATTGAGGAATATCATATGTGGCTAGGTATTTGTCCATGTCTTCCAGATTATCAAACTTGGAAGAGTACAGTTTTCAAAATAAGTTCTGATAATTCTCTGGATTTCAGATGAGTCAGTGGAGACATTGCCATTTTCATCTTGATTTTTTTTTATTTGCTTCATTTCATTCTTCCTTTTGTGAGGTTGGCTAGGGGTCTATCAATTTTATTTTATTTTTCAAAGTATCAACTCTATTTTGTTGATTCTTTGTATTATTCTTTTGTTCTCAATTTCATTGATTTCAGTTCTGATTTTGGTTATTTCCTGCCTTCTGTTGGATTTTGAATTGCATTGTATCTCTTTTGGTTGGGATTTGTGTTGTAGCATATGTTTATTTATTTGAGCTCTCTCCTGATTTTTGATGACAGCACTCAGTGCTATAAATTTACCTCTGAAGAATGCTTTCATACTGTCCCAGAGTTTTCAATATGTTGCATCATCATTCTTATTCATTTCCAAGAATTTCTTGATCTTTGTTCTCTTTTCATCTTTGATCCAGTCTTCATTTAAGAGGGTATTATTCGGTCTCCAAGTATTTATGTATTTTCTATTGTTTTCTTGCTGTTAATTGCAAAGATTATACCACTATGCTCTGACAGTATACATGGGATTATATCAACTTTTTTATATCTGCTTTATTATTTTTTTGGACTATTATGGTCATAATATGATCTTTTATGGAGAAGGATCTATGTGCTGTGAGAAGGAGGTAAACTCAGCCAATTTGGGATGGAATATTGTATAAGTGTCTGTTAAGTCCAATTGATTGATAGAGTTGTTTAGGTTAGAGATATCTTTATTAATTTTGTGCTTTGATGACCTGTCTATTGTTGATAGTTGTATATTAAAATCCCCCAGTATTATTGTGTTGAAATCAATAAGTGGTTTATTGTCCTTGAGTACTTTTTCCACATATTTGGGAGGCTTGTAATTGGGTGTGTAAATGTTAACTACTGTTATATCTTCTTGATGCAGCATTCCTTTTATATCTCTTCTGACTAATCTTTGGTCAAAATGAATTTTGTTAGATATTAGCATCACAACACGAGCTGACTTTCTTGGGACATATGCCTGGTAGGTTTTTTGCCCTTTCACCTTCAATTTGTGTTTATTTTAGGCTGTGAGGTGTGCTGTAAGCAGCATATTACTGAATTTTGTTTTTTGATCCAGTCTGCTAGTCTGTCTTTCTATGTGGCATGGAGTCCATTCACTTTCAGTGTCAGAATACATATGTGATTCTAGGTCTCTGGCATTGTGATCTTTGCTGCATTTTGAGCCATCTTGGGTATCTTTTAGCAAGTTATGTTTTTATTGATTTTCTTCTGTTTATGAGTTTTGGGAGTTGTTAGTTTGTTCCTCTGAAGTTTGTTTTTGAGTATTCTCCGTATAGCTGGTTTTGTGTTCGTGTATGTTGCTAGTTTGTTCTTATCATGGAAAGATTTTATTCTCCATCAATTTAAAGCTGACTTTTGCAAGATACAGTATCTTTGGCTGAAAATTATTTTCTTTCAATATTTGAAAAAAATATCATTCCATGCTCTCCTGGCCTTTATTGTCTGAGCTAGAAAATGCATGGTAATCCTTATTGGTCTGCCTCTGAATATGATTTGGTGTTTTTCTATTACGGCTTTTAAAATTCTTTCTTTGATTTCTCTTATATTCATTTTGTATATGATGTGTCTCAGTGAGTTTCTCATTTGGTTAAGTCTGTTTGGTGTCTTATAGGCTTCTTGAATTTGAATTTCTGGATCAATTTTGATATGGGGGAATTTTCTTTGGCTATCTCATTGAAAAGGTTCTTTATACCATTCGTTTGTTGTTCTATGTTCTCCCCTAACCTAAATAATCTCAAGTTTTTCTTCTCATTTCATCCCATATTTCTTGGAATTTCTGATCATGCTCAGTAATTTTTTTCTTTTCTTGTCTATCCTCTTTGCATTTGATTTACTCTCCCTGCCTTCATTATCTGATGTTCATTCTTTGAGAGCTGATTTCTATTTTCTACTGACTTTACTCTGATATTAATATCTTCCACTGGGCTTTTAATTTGGTTGACTGTCTTTTTCAATTCTAAGAGCTCGGCTATGTCTCTTTTCAGAATGTCTAGCTCTTTATCAAAGTGGTTGCTCAGCTCCTGAAATTTCTCTGTTATTTCCTTCCTTAATTCTTTGATTGTTTTAATAATCAGATTGATTATAGTTTTTTTCTATGTTTTCATCAAGGACCCTATCCATGGACTCCTTGGATGGGGAGTTCTTTTGAAGAAGAGAATTGCTTCTCTTTGTCTTCGTTTTTGGGGCAGGAGAGTGGGACCTGTAAGCCCTCTGGTTATTTTACTTTCTGGATTTTGATAAGATGAGTTGTGGGAGTTTTGTCTCTTCAGTAATAATTTTGGTGCAAGTGTTGAAGTTGAGATTAATAGCAGGCTCCCCATCTTTGGTTAATTATTGGCCTTTGCAATTTCCAATGCCTCACAAGATAAGGCAAAAGAGACAATATGAACAGCCAACAGGTACAATAAACAGTGTTAACCTAGTTACTTTTGTTCCTTCTTAAACTGTTACTATGTTAATAATCATCTATGAGCAGAATGGTAGGTTTAGTAACTATCTTTGGTTACAACACTATTGATCATCAGACTATAACTGGATTAGAAGCAACCAAGCATTATCGAATTTGGCACTTAGATCAGATTTCCATTAAAGCTCTCCATAAGGATGAATAGACAATTAGGTCAGTTAAAGCATACAATAAACAGTATTGGACTGGTTAATCTGTTGTTTTTGTAGTCAATGCACTATTAGTTATCACCTATGGAAGGAAAGATGTGATTAACAATTATCTCCAGATGGAGGTAATTGACATTAATCTTACAAACATCTGAGAGTGAAGGACTACAGTAGGAAGGTAGACAGTCTTATGATTGTGAAACCAGAGCAAAGCAAATATGGATATACTGTAAGAATATTCTGATTACCAAAAATAAAAAATCAAAATCAAAAAACAAAATAAAGAGAGAGAGAGAGAGAGAGAGAATGATGTTGGAGGAGGAGTAAGCACTAGAAGAATTGGGTTGGCTATTGTCAGGGAATAGAAACAATGTGGATAACAGAGAAGTGGATTACTAGTAGGCTTTGCAGCCCTGGCCTCAGTTGGTGAGGCGAGTACTAATATTTACATTAATGAAAGTGTTCAAGGGAAAGGTAATAAATAAATAAGTAGAATGAAACAGGTCCACAGTAACTCTTAATACAAATGAATGCACACACATAAAAAAAATTCAAACTCTGATGTATGGACTTGAAGCAGCCCTGCTGATCACCAGTTAAGTCCAACCATTTATCTTAGAATGTTGTCCCAGAGTCTGGTGGCTTGCGACTTGGGAGGAGTAGAAGAGTTTGCCCTCAGGCAACTTTTTCACTCCCCATCCAATGGTCTCTGGTTTAACTGTCCTGCAGGCCACACTGGTTCCAGGCTCTCATCTCCATTCCCCCTGAATTTGCCCTGGGGTCATAGAGGGATCTGGAGATGGTAATGAGGGTTTGATACAAGTTTCTGCCCATCTTGCATGTATGCTCAAAATGGCTGTAGCCCATGCCACGTAGAGGTGGAAGGGGGCAATGTTCTCTCCTCCCCAGCAGAGATACCACAGAGTTGTTCAAATTTAAGCACAGAGCAGTGCTCCTATTTGCACTCAGCCCATTGACAGCAGAATGTAGGATCCTAACAGGATTGTGGGGAAATCTGCCTTAGATTCCCAGCTCTATTTCCCTGCCTTTTTGCCTGAAATCGCTACAGTCTGATCTCCTCATAAGTGAGGGGGGAGTCTTACCTCTCCTCCACAGCAGAGATGCCAAGAGGACCTTCTTTCAGCTCACTACAGCTTTTCTAGGTGCAGTCAATCTCTGTGTGGTTAAAGGCATCTGATTGACATGATTAGCATCTTGCCTGCTGCTGTATTGATTGAGGGGCAAGGGTGGTCCCTGGTCACTAGCTGGGTCTGAATTAGTTCCTCTTTTCTACTTGCTACACCCAAGTCTCTGAGTCACTGATCTCCCACTGACCCATGCTGTGTTCAACAAATCTTTTCCTATATTTGCACCTTGCAAGAAGGTAACTTTCCTGGTGTTTTTCCTTTCAGATAAAGGAGAGTGCTAGGGGCTCACTTGCTTGCCATCTGCCATTTTCCACTGCCCCAACAAAACCTTAGTTAAAAATTCTTGACAAATCAGAGTACTTTTAATTGAAATAAATGAAACTTAGAATCTCTGGTCAGAAAAGAACATTAAAAGTTGCTTCCACCAATAAAAAGCAATTTCCTAAAACAAGGACTTTGCTGGGCTCACAATTGTACATGCTGTCGCTTATGACAGACTTTGGAACATTGTAGCTACTCAGTGAATACTCTTCATTTCATTGAGTTTAGCCTTATCTCTCCACTTTCTAGAATTCTTGAGGACTCATACAACCTCTGCTTCTATATCTCTAGCCATTAAGAGCTAATTACCTCCTAATCAACCCAATCCACTGTGTCCCTGAAGGATATGTATACCTCGAGGAGGGTAGTGTTTAACTTAATATACCCTCTATCCCAAGTGCTAAGTCAAGAAGTGAGGGGTAGACAAGTAGCCAAGCCAAATGAACAAAGTCAGCCCTAAGAAAGAAAATACAAGATTCAGTGATAATTGATTTCCATTTTGCAAACTGTATCTTACTTTACAAGACATTTTTTTCCTATTTATTCCTATTTTTATCCTAACTTGTAGATTAGACAGAGACACGGATTATTAAATACAGCATTTGCCAATGGCAGAAATTTTCTGCAATTTTTGCATAGGTCACCAGGGGGAACATGCATTGTTTAAATGGTCACATCTCTGCTGCTGAGAACCTGCAGAATCTGAGGGTGATGCTGGACTTGAATAAATCATTAGAGATATTTATGCCCTGTCATTGGCCTTTCCTTGAACAAAGAAACTATTCTAAAAAGGAAATTACCAAGCACTGCATATACTTGAGGCATATCTAGTATGTGATGAGAAGTATAGATAGAAATATCTGCTTTATGCTTAATAGACAGCCAGAGGAGACCTAGGGGAAAATCAAACACCTACAGGTAAATATTACAGCTTCAAGGTGAAGGGATGCCAAGGCCTACTGATCTGGAATCAGAGTCACATATAAGTTACTTTCTTGTGTTTCCTTGCTCTCTAAATCTCTACCAGTGTCCCTGTGAAATGTTAGGACTGGAAGGAACTGCATGAACATCCAGCCATTTCTTCACTCTTCTCTTTGACAAATGAGGAATCTGAGGCTCAAAGGAAAAGAGATTATTTGCCCAAGGTCAAATGACCCTACAGAGCCTGGATTAAACCCAGAAATTTATTTCATCGAGTATTTAATTGTGTAGCTGGTAGGAGGTGCTCCTTCAAAATAACCCTTTGGGATATTAAGGACCTCTATGAAGAAAACTATCAAACACTAAAAAAAGAAATTACAGAAGACCTGAGTAGATGGAAAAAAATTCCATGCTCATGGTTTGGCAGAATCAATATAATAAAAATGGCCATTCTACCCAAAGCCCTTTACAGATTCAAT
The DNA here is from genome assembly GCA_004027875.1 of Aplodontia rufa. Lineage (NCBI taxonomy): Eukaryota > Metazoa > Chordata > Mammalia > Rodentia > Aplodontiidae > Aplodontia > Aplodontia rufa. Next base: position 10,975 of record PVKS010015606.1, on the reverse strand, counting down.
GTAATCCCCATCAAGATAGCTATGGCATTCTTCACAGATATAGAAAAAGCAATTCTCAAATTCATATGGAATAACAGGAGACCCAGACTAGCCAAAATATTACTCTATAGAAAGGAAGAAGTAGGGGGTATCTCAATCCCTGACCTGAAATTATACTACAGAGCCATAGTAGCAAAAACAGCATGGTATTGGTATCAAAACAGAGCTGAAGATCAGTGGAACCAAATAGAAGATCCTGAGACAAACCCCCATATATTTAACTATTTGATATTTGATAAAGGGGGCAAAAGCATAGTGTGGAAGAAAGATAGCCTGTTCAACAAATGGTGTTGGACAAACTGGACAACCATATGTAGACAACTGAAGCTGGATCCTTATCTTTTGCCCTGCACAAAAATTAAATCAAAATGGGTCAAAGACCTGGATATTAAGCCAACAACTTTAAACTTACAAGAAAAAGAAGTAGGGTCAATACTACAGGACATAGGAGTTGCCAGCTACTTCCTTAACAAAACTCCCATGGCTCAAGCTGTAAAATCAAGAATAAATGAATGGGATACAATTAAACTAAAAAGCTTCTGCGCAGCTAAAGATCTAATCAAGAGCATCAAGAGAGAACCTACAGAATGGGAGAAAACCTTTTCCTGCTACATCTCAGACAGAGGGCTAATATCCAGGATATATAAAGAACTAAAGAAACTAAACACAAAACTTACAAATAATCCAATCAATAGATGGAGATGGATTTCGGATCTAAAAAGAAACTTCACTGGAGGAAGTCCAGAAAGCCCACAAATATATGAGAAAATGCTGTACATCATTAGCTATAAGGGAAATGCAAATCAAAACTTCAACGAGATACCACCTCACACCTGTTAGAGTGGCAAAAATGAAAAATTCAAGCAACAACAGATGCTGGAGAGGCTGTGGGAAAAGAGGAACACTGTTACACTGCTGGTGGGACTGCAAACTGGTTCAGCCACTATGGAAAGCAGTGTGGAGAATCCTCAAAAAATTAAGGATGGAGCCACCTTATGACCCAGCTATCCCACTCCTGGGTATTTTCCCAAAAGAGTTAGAATCAGCTTATTATAGTGATGTGACTTCATTAATGTTTATAGCAGCTCAATTTACTATAGCTAGACTATGGGAACCAACCCAGATGCCCCTCATTGGAAGAGTGGATTCAAAACTGTGGTACATATATACAATGGAATACTACTCGGCCATTAGAGAAGACAATGTTATGGCATTTGGTATCAAATGGATGGAGATGGAAAGAATTATGCTAAGTGAAGTGTCCCAATCTCAGAAACTCAAGGGCCGAATGGTTTCTCTCATTTGTGGAAGCTAGAATACATTGGGAAGCAGTATGTTAGATGGCTAAGCTAATAATATCTTCAAATTGTATGATTCTTAACACAACAGGAAAATGACTGACTAGGATACTTGGAGGTGTAGGGTGGGGGACGGGGTGGGGGATGTAGGAAGAACACCTAGGAGACTGGAGGATGGGAATAGAGGGAAATCATCTCAGAATGAGACCTCTATCCTCCATGAGATATCCATTTAATTCAGGGATTCTTCTGGGAGAAACAGCAACATAGGGAACCCAAGCTGGGCACCCATGATATGGCATTAGCCCTGGATAACAAAGTACATATACATTGGTTCTTGAATGTTTGATAAAGTTTCCCCCTCATTTGTAACTCTATATCCATTTAATAAAAATTTTAAAAAAAAAAACAAAATAACCCTTTGGCAACAGTGGATATGTAGAGGAAGGTTAGAGGGAGGGAGAATAAGGAGGGATCTAGGGAGACAATCAACAATGTAGCATACTCTTTACCCACCTGAGAATCCAATAATACTTATGCAATCATTAAATTCTGGAAAATTCATAATCTAAGCCTTTATATCACTTGTAAGGGCAAAATATAGAAAAATCAAAAAGACTGAGGTGTGGGTGATGTGGGGGTAATTCTGGTTTAAGAATATATGCCTATCATATTGTTACTTTATATGCATTTATGATAGTACAATAACTCAATTCCTTAATAAAAAAAATTTTTAAATAGCCCCTTGGGTTCAGGACAACCTAATACTCTACTGGCAATAAAGACTTATCTTTGTAGAAGTTTGTGATTATAATATATTTGCCCAAAAGAGAGAAAAAGAAAAGAAAGGCAAGAAGGAAAGTAAAAAGAGGAAACAGAGGGAAAAATAAATGAATATGCTGTGGGCTGGTCTCTGGGCGGCCTCCACTGCTGCTCTGTCTTCCTAGCAACTGCCACTACACTGCATTTTTCAAAGTGCTCATTTTGTTCAAAATCCAAGATGAAGGATAAACCCCCAGAACAAAAGGCATTTTCCTCCTGGGGCTGAGATAAATCATAATTAAAGTGCAATAGCTCAAAGGTGAGGAATCCGCCAAAACCATATAAAACAGTTAAGCATTGTCTATAGTACAACTTATTTCTGTAGTGCAGACTTGGGGAGCCTGGGAGCCAGAACTAGAAAGTCCCTAGAACTCATCTTATTCATACACTTCACTCTGCAAGTGAGGAAAGCGGATCTGGGGGAAGAGGTAGAACCACAACTCAAAATCTGACAGAGGGCAGGGATGTGAAGCAAGCTGGGTCAGGTAAGAGATAGTTTAGATATGTTACAGGAAATAATGATCCCCCATTCAAAAAAAAACTGAGTAAAAAACATAAATGTCAAGTAACATCTTGCCTCAGGAATGAGGAAAAGACTGAAGACTGGCAAATTGGACACATCCTGCCTCAAGGAGTCAACTACTTCCCAGGTCCCTTTGTTCATTTTCATATAGGGATGTGAGTTTGACAATACCAGATCTTCTGTTATTTTTTAGAGTATGGATTGTACTTGAAATGTTCCAGTTTTTGTAAGGATGACAACTAATTTGAATTAATTGCAGATGAAATGGAACCCTCTAGAGCTGATTCAGCATCAAGTTTTTGATTTGCACCCCTCAGCCAAGGGGAAGTTGATGGGAAGGAAGGGGCCCTCTGGGGTCCAGTTTCAGTTGAGCAGTCCCCTTGTTTTGTGAGTCTCAGAAGCCACTTTATATACACTTTGAAAATACAGCTGCAACCTGTGTTCAGCAGCATGAATAAAAAGATCAGGAGACTGAGGGAGGATAACAAAGGTTATGGTTTTCCTCCTTATTCACCACAGGCCACCCAGGGCTGCAGGAACTAAGAGAACGGATGATGGAACCATTCAGTCTTGACCTCAGAGGTTCCTGCCTTCTTCCACTAGAATCTTCCTATCCTTTTGAATCCTGGTCAGTTAGGATTGACTGGGCCTTTTCAGAGGCAGGAAGAGCTTCATGGTCTCTGGAGTCTGTTCTCTGCTGTCCTACACCCAACTCATCTGTTTTCTGTTTCCTGGGTTTTTCTTCTTTGTTCCTTCCAGAATTTATCTATTCTGTTTAATAAAACAGACATAACATTTGCCATTTCTATATCCCTGAGGGTAAAAGTATCATCCTCCACACTCTTTCCATGTGTGGTGGACACAGCCTCTGTCAGTGGAGCCACAGGGCTGGTGAAAGGCAAGGATTCTGTTACAGACCTGCAGGTTAAATCCAGATTCTTCCACTATTTGGAACAAGACCTGGAGCAAATTACTCATCCTCCTTGTGCCTCTTTTTCCTCATAAGTAAGATCAGAATAATAATAGGACTTGACTCATATGGCTAATAAGGATTAAAAGAAGTACAAGTTAATCTCTCAATCAGCAGATATTGCTCATCCTTGTTTCCTGCCTGAAATCTACATAACCATCTCTACTTACAGCCAAGCTCTTTATAAAGTGGAAAAAGCACTTTATTAAAAATTTCTCCCAGATATTTATCTGTAATCAGGATGGATACAAGATCCTGGGTCCACTGACCCACATCATTGCCTTTTTGTGAATCTTTGACAATATAAATGAAAGTGAGTAAAGTGAGCATTAATATATCGGCAAGGCTTTATCTGGGGCTTTTGCTCAGCAAACAAGCAGGTACAGTACCAGCCAAGACCGTCCTGCTGCTTCATTCTATGGCATCTATGGAGTGGGAAGAGACTCACATCTCATGATGTCATCACGTGTACAGCTGGTATTTTAGTTTCACCTATGGTCTTCTCCATCCTGCCTCTTCATGCAATGGACGTCTCTGAAGTCTCCACTTCATCTCAGGGTGTGTGTTTTACTATGTTCATAAGGTAAAGTCAAATGCAGGTTGCTTTATTGTTTTTTTAAAAAGAGAGAATCAATTTTATTTATATTTTCATCTATTTTTTGTTGTTCCAACACTTAGTTGTATATGTGGTGCTAGAGCCTGAACTTGGGGCCCTGCACATGCCAGGCAAGGGCTCCACCACTAAACCACCACTCCAGCCCTGTTTGCAGTTTACTTTAGAGACTGTTCTATTCCTGTGTTAGCCCCTCATCACTAGAATTTGTCTCATCATCTGGGTAGGTCCCTAATATTATTTTCAGAATAGGCCAGACAGTCTCAAGGGGTTTGATTTTAGTGAAATTGTTTTTTTTTTTTTTTTTGACTCTGATTTCATGGTTCTGCTACAGACCACATAGTCTTAGCAGGCTGAGCTGGCTTCTCAGTCTCCTGTGTCCTGGTGTGTTATCTTAATTGTATAGCCTGGAAGACTGGTCCACTTTTTAACTCCCACATTTGGTATGTCTTTTAACCTCTTAAGTCCAAAAACTACCTTAGTTGTTTTATTTCCTCCAAGAGATCTTATCCTTTAATCCTAAGGGTTCTGCTTTTTCATTGGTGCCCATGATGATCTCAGTTGGACTGGCAGGAACTGAGATTGTGCTGTGGCTCCTGGGCTTCTGCAAGTATAGGAATACCATCTCAGTCTACCTGGCCTCTACCTGGCCAGGTCAACCTCCTTGTACCCTGGTTCCTGATTGTACATTATTTGGAGAAACTCTTCAACTTCTTCCATCCACTCTCCATCTCCATCTCCCTGCATGCTTCTATATCACTATGATAAGTTTTCCCTGCATTATAAATCTGAGTATGCTCAGTGCCTTTAACACCAAGCACAGCCTGTTATCCTGTGGCCCATCTCATACTGCTACTGCCATCCAAGACACAGGTCAGCTGTGTCCTGCTCTGGGCCCCTCTCCTGATGCTGAATATCTTGAATGGGAATTATTATGGCTTCCTATTTGGGGACTCTGATTTAATTTGATGTCATGTTTGATTTCTTTATCAACATATGATCCATACTCTTTCAATATTGCTTTTGTAATTATAAATATTAACTTATTATCTATGTGAATGATGGGTTTCATTATGACATCTCCATACATGTATATACTGTGTTTTAATGATATACACCCTCTATTCTCCTTCTTTCTCTTCCCCCTCCTACTGGGTTCCCTTCACCTTCTTTTAATACTTCCTCTTCTTCCTGTACTTTCAGGCCATTTGTTTTCTAAGTTTCCACATATGAGAGAAAATTATCTTTCTGTATCTGGTTAATTTCATTTCATATAATACCCTCCAATTCTGCAAGCAATATTCTGTTCTTCTTGGCAGCTGAATATTAATCCATTCTTAATCCAATCACCTAGACTGATTCCATAGCTTGGATATTATGAACACTCCCACAATAAAGCTAGGTATGTAGTTATCTCTTTTGCATACTGACTTCATTTCCTTCCACTATATACCAGGAGTGGCATAAGTTCTATTTTTAGTTTTTTGAGGAACCTCTGTATTGTTTTCCTTAGTGGTCATTCTAATTTACAATCAGCAATATATAATAAGGTTTCCTTTTACCCTATAACCTCACTGACATTTGTTACTTTTTTATTGCTTAATTTTTTTATAATAGCCATTGTGACTGGGTTGTGGTAGAGTTTGAAGTTAGCTTTAATTTGCATTTCTCTAATGACTAAAGGTGTTGAACATTTATGCTTACATTTATTGGCCATTTGCATTTCTTTTGAGAAGTATCTATTCCGATCATTTGCCCACTTTGATAGGATTACTTGTTCTTTTGATGTTATTTTTTAACTGTGTTTTATTTAGCAAGTGGTTCAGGAATTGCAGAAGTTTACAAGGAGTTTTAGGGTGTTGAGTATAAAAAGAGCAGTTGTACTGATGCAGGGATTTTGAGATACAGCCAGATTCTCTGCTCCCACTGGCAAATGGCGTTTGGACTCACTGCAGATTTCTGCAGCCAAAGAAGCCCATATTTAGTGTGTGCAGCTATTCCCAGTTAAAAACTGAGAATTTGGGCTGGCTGCAGATATCTGTCGCCAAAATAATGTTAGCAGCTACCCAGCTAAGAGCTGGGCTCTCCCCCACCCCCTGCTGTTGAGTAGTGCTTTGCAGCTCTTGGTGTCAAAATACACCCCAGTAAGAGTGGGGGGATAACCGCCCCCAAAATTTAACAGGGCAGGGAAACAAACAACCCAATGAATAAATGGGCCAAAGAGCTAAATAGAAACTTCTCAACAGAGGACATTGATTAAGCCAAGAAATACATGAGAAAGTGCTCTAAATCACTAGTAATCAGAGAAATGCAAATGAAAACTACATTAAGATATCACTTCACACCAGTCAGAATGCCAAAAATGAAGAAAATAAGCAATAATAGATGCTGGAGGGGCTGTGGAGAGATAGGCACACTAACACACTGTTGGTGGAGCTGTAGGCTGGTACAGCCCCTCTGGAAAGCAATGTGGAGAATCCTCAAAAAACTAGGGATGAGTCCACCATACGACCCTGCTATTCCACTCCTGGGAATCTTTCCAGGGGATTTAGAATCAGCACATTATAGTGACACAGCAATATTTATGTTCATAGCAGCTCAATTTACTATTGCTAGACTATGGAAACAACCCAGATGTCCCTCACTGGATGAATGGATCTAAAAACTGTGGTACATTTATACCATGGAATTTTACACAGCAATTAGAAACAATGATATTGCAGCCTTTGAAGGTAAATGGATGGCTATGGAAGAAATTATGCTAAGTAAAATTAGCTTAACCCAGAGAGCTGATGGTCAATTGTCTCCACTCATCTGTGGAGGTTGGGACTAGACCCTGGCCAGTGAGAAAGTTGGTCTATTATCATGTTTTAAATCCAGATAAGATGTAATGCTGTACAACATAATCCTTTTTTAGAGGTATTGTGGGAAGAGGAAGGGAGGGATAAGGGAGGGTAATTGGGGGGCACTCCTGGGGGTAATTGCAATATCCAGAATCTATACACATTTTATATTATTTTGTTAAAAACTCGTATGGTTGTTCAAAAATAAAAAAATTTAAATAAAAAATAAAGAATAAAATCCATGGACAACCATGGAAGGGAGGAGTAAAAGGAGTAGGATTTATTTAAGGGAGGAGAGTAGAGTCTCCAAAATTTGGAAGGGTACCCAGAAGCAGGACACTGTCTTATGTGTGTTAGGCTGAGGGCTTATATTGGTTTTTGGAATGAGCCTCAATTAGGATTTATGTAAAGCAGGCATTGAGAAAAAGCACCAACATCATTGGTTAAACTCTATGTAAAACACATAGCAAATCTTTCCTAGTTCCCATCTATGTTCACTCCCACTTTCAGACTTCTGCCTCTGGGACAAAGGAGGTACACTCGCAGGTGAGCCTTGTAGCCTTTTGCATTTGAAGGCCCTGAGCATGCCAGTTAATCTCTCTCTACCAGTTAGCTTAAAAGTGTGGTTGAATGTGTCCGACTGTCCTGAATACTTAGTCATTTTACTATCTTTCCTAATCTCAATCAATACCAAACTGCACCTGTTTTTTGTGTTTGTTTTTCTGCTTGCTTGCATTTGGTTTTTATTTTATTTTTTACAACATCTGGAGATCTTAAAAGGATAAGTCAAAAGAAATAAAAAGAAAATTAAAAAACATGTAAAAGCAGCTGGGCATTCTGGTGTATGCCTGTAATCCCAATGTCTAGGCAGGCTGAGGCAGGAGAATCTAAAGTCCAAAGCTAACCCCAGCAATTTAGCAAAGCTCTAAGCAACTTAGACCCTGTCTCAAAATAAAATATATTTTAAAAAAGAGCTGGGGATGTTGCTCAGTGGTTAAGTGCCCCTGGATTCAATCCCCTGTGCCAAAAAAAGAAAAAATCAGTGAAAAAATAAACAAAATGGAAAGAAAGGAAAGGCAGGAGGCTTGAAAGGAACCAGAAATTTGTTCTTCTAAAGAAAAATAGGAATGGCAGTTCAGAGAGCTCCCTTGGTCTCCAGATGAAAAAGGAATGGAGATGGAATGCCAAAGTAAGTCTTCCCAAAAGTGCAAATGAATTATAATAAACATAGTACACTGTAAAATATATGTGTTCTTAAATAAGTCAGTGTTTTCTACTGATTCTGAGTTTTTAAAGCGTTGTCTTTAACTCCCTTAAAGTCCTTCACCAAAAATAAAGATGGTGCTTTTATGAAATAATTTTTTTCTCTATCATTATAATTAAAAGTCCTACAAAATATACAAATTTGTTACAGAAAAACAGAACTGGCATCATTTAAACATCCCTGTTTTTCAAATCTCCTTGAAAACAGTTTCAGAATTTCTTCAAAGATTGTTTATTTCTCTCTTTTCTTAAGGAGTGTGTGTGTGTGTGTGAGTGTGTGTGTGTGTGTGTGTGTGTGTGTGTGTGTGTCACCTACTTGTTTTAAGATGAAAGTTCCCTGTTCTCCCTTGCCTGATAGTCTGGAACTGTAGGGAAGGTAAGTGAAGCCAGAGAATAAGAAGCTTTCAGAAAGCGATCACGCAGCTCCGTGAGCTGGAAGTGGCCCGGACCACTGTAGCTGCAGCAGGCTGGGGGCCCTTCCTGGCCTGTGCACAGCCTCCACAGCCTCCAGACCAGCAGCCTGGAGCCCACAGGTCTGGGAGAGATGGCCTGGCTCTCCGGGAACAGCGGTGTCACAGGAAGAAGGGATTGATGCATAGTCTAAACTCTACAAAAAAGTACATCTGAAATTTTAGCAGTAATGCTAACTTCAATAGGGGTTTTTTCTTTTCTGTTTGTTGCTGGGGTTTTCTTGTTGTTGTTGTTTTGTTTTGTTTTGTTTTGCTTTGCTTTCTCTAATTTTTTTCTTCTATAATATAGATATTTTAAACTTTTTCTTTTTAAAATTCTATACAATTATTATGATTTTTAGGAGGGGAAAGAGAAACATTTCCAGACTTTTCATAACAATTACCTTACCTTGGAATATCCTTTGTTCCCCTGATTTTCTCACACTTCACAGTTAATAAGTTTTCATACTTCTGTTGTTTTCCCCAAATATCCACCAATCTGTGCATCTTAACAGCTCCATCCAGACAGATAATATAGAAAAACATACAAAAATTTCATAGACTTCAATGACAGCAATCAAAGTATCAAAGAACTATTATCTTGCTGTTTTAAAAGCTTTGCAGCTTTGAAGATTTGGGTAGGGGGAGGTCCTTTTTTTAAGACAGGGGAACAGTGAGAGAAAGAGAGAGAGAATCAATCTTGTTTAGTTTTTCATGTGCCTTTCATTGCTCTGACACTTTTGTGTACATGGTGCTGGGGTTTCATCTTGCATCCTAGCACATGACAGGCAAGTGCCACAACCACTGAACCACCACTCTAGTCAGGGAGGTCCTTTTTTATGTGTGTGAGGTTCTTTGTATATTGGGGGTTTTTTAATTTATTATTACATTTTTTCATAGAATCACTCTAAGCTATTACAACAACAACAGGCAGGCAAGAAGGAAATAGTCATCCATTCCCCCTGTATTTGACATTGAGTTACACATCAGCAATAAAGTTTGGTCCTTTTTCCCTGAATAGCTAAAGAAATGACAGGTAGTTCCTTTGGTGCAGTCCTAGGAGCAACCCCGCCTGAAGCAGCCCCCACCTACTTGACACCTGTGGCACCAGCCAGGCCCCTTCTGGCACAAGCCTGGCAAATACCCAGGACACCCCCAGGTTGAACCCCCACAAGAGCAGCCCCCCCACCTCATCCCCTGGCCCAGGCCTCTTCTGATCTGTTGGGCACCCAGGACAGCTCCAAGGAACAGCCCCACCTGGAACAGCCCTGCCGACCTGATACACAGGTCCAGGCCTCTTCAGGTACAAGCCCCACAGGCACCCAGGACACCCCCCAGGCCCAGTAAACTTCCAGAACATGTCTAGGGAATCTCAATTAAGCAATCCAGAGAAGCTCTTCCAAAATGAAGAATCAAACTAGAAAATGTTCACCTCAAACCCATAACTCCCCTAACAAGGAGCTCACAGGTAGGGAGTGGGATGAAAACCTGGAAAAAATTATCAACAATCCAATTACTAAAAGGAACAGTGAACTAACAGAAGATATAATGAAGGGATTAAGTGAGAAAACTCAGGAGATGAAAAACTCTATTATCAAAGAAAGACATGCTGAAAATGGAAGTAACAGAAGTGAAATCTTCAGTTAATCATATTAGAGGAATAATGGAAAAATTTAATAAGAGACTAACTTCTATGGAAAACAGAACTTCAACTCTAGAAGAAAGAACATCCGACAATGAAGATAGACCAAATAAGCTTAACTGCATGATTGAGAGAAAAGCTCACACAGCATGAGCAGAATTTTCAAAATGCCTGGGATGAAATTAGAAGAAACAATGTAAGAGTAATTGGGAAATAGGAAGAAATTGAAATGTAAAAAAAAAGCAAAGAAAATTCTCAATGAAATAGATAAAGAAAAGTTTTCATACTTTAAAATAGAATCCTAGGGGCTGGAGTGGTCGCTCAGCAGTTACAGTGCTTCTCTGGCATGCATGAGGATGTGGGTTCGAACCCCAGTGCCATGTAAAATACAAAGTGTCAAAGCAATGAAAGCCACATGAAAAACTAAATGAAAATTGATTCTATCTTTCTCTGTCACTGACCCTCTCACTTTAAAAAAAAAAAAAGATAGAATCAGAAATACTCATTCATTAA
>PVKS010015605.1:0-45655 GCA_004027875.1 Aplodontia rufa | reverse complement strand
CCTAAGCAATTTAGCAAGTCACTGTCTCAAAATAAAAAATGAACAGGGCTGTGGCTGTGGCTCAGTGGCTACATTCCTCTGGGTTCAATCCTTGGTATCAAAACAAAAAAAGAAAAAGAAATACATAACTAAGTCAGAAATTTCAACACTCTCAGTCCTGCACAGAATAGCAGGCAGAAAATCCATTATATAAAAGACTTGAATAAAAGTATCAACCAACTAGATGTGACTCTTATGGCATACTTTAGTCAACAAAAGAACAAACCTTTTCAAGTTTGCATATGGAAAATTTACCAACATAGACCATATTCTGGGTCATAAAACAAACAGTAAATTAAAAAACACTGAAATAAAATAAAATATGTTCTCTGGTCATACAAACTAGAAAAAAAAAGATGCATCTGGGAAAAAACACTTGAATAGTCTGAAGTTAAAAAATTCACCTATGATTACTTCATGGAAATTTGAAAATATTATAAAGTGAATTAAAATGAAAATGTACCATATCAAAAAATTATAGATTATACGAAAAATATCCTTATATATATATAGCATTAAAGGCTCCTATTAAAATTTCCAGGATTTAAGATCTTGGAATAGAGCAAATATGTCAGCTCTCACCACCTCTACTGAACATTTACTGGAGGCCCTTATCAGTGCCATGAAGCAAGAAACACAAGACCTACAGACTGGAAAGAAAGATGTAAAAGTGTCTTAATTAGCAAATAACAAGATTGTTTATATAGAAAATCCTAAGGAACCAAAAAAAAAAAAAATGCTAACAGAATTAATAGTTAAGCTCAGCATGGTCACAGGTACTTGGTCAATATAAAAAAATTAACTATTTTGATATATAAATAATGAATAACTAGAAATTGAAATTAAAAGAAAAATTCCATTTATAATGGCATCAATGAAAAAACAAAACTAATATATTAAGTGTTATACACTGAAAACTACAAAATATACTGAAATTAACGACAAGTGGAGACAGATAACATGTTCCCTAACTGCAAAATCTGTCAAGATGTCAACTCTTCCTACTGCGGCATGTGGATTCAATGCAATCTCAATTACAACGGTAAAAGATTTTTGGTGAAACTGATAAGCTGACCTTAAAATTTACATGGAAATGCACAGATCCTAGAAAAACTAAAACAATTTTGAAAACTATTAGGAAGCTTACTCTTTCTTTGTTCTGAGCTTCATTCAATTTTTATTTTTAATAACTTTGCTTCACATGTATTTTCTCTTGGAACAAAAAAACTCAAAAAATTTCTAGAAGTAAAATAGGTCTAATTTATAAAGAAAGTACGTTCTTTCATCCAGTAACCCCATACTTAGTTTAAGTACACAAGAATTTCATAAGATAAAAAATGATTTTTTAAATGGATAAAGCAAATTTACATCAACAGAGCAATCACAGAACAATACCACGCCACTGATTTTGTGATTCTAATGACATGTAAGATTCCCCAAAGATAGTTTTTTTTTTAGAAGTGGGGAATAAAAAGTGATAGCAACTTAATTTGGTAGTCAAAAATATTTTCTTTGATGTGGCTGCATATCACCATTTACTATCACTAAGAAATTTAGTATGTATTTTAGCACATTCTCACTTTCTTAATATTTAAGAAACCTATAAGATCCCAATATGAAAACACCATAGCTTTCTCCAGGTCGACACTTACTTCAAATGAGATACTTTAATCATTTCAATGGGTGATTCGTCACTGCCTCGTTCACCACGAAAAGCAATGCTTCTTCCTTTAATTGCAAATATTAAAGAAAACGTGAAAGATCACCAAGAAATGTAAGAACCAAGAACACATCCTGATGTCATTTGATCAGTCCTATCCTCTACCCTCCTGCTCCTTCTTCCATTTACTTCTAAGCTGTTGCTAGTAAGTAAATTCAAAGAAGTCTTAAATATTATAATCATCAATGACATCACATATTTAAATATCTATTTTATAAATACCATTTTCTAAAATTCTAAGGCATCTATGGTAAAGCAATTGTCCACTGTAAAAACTACTTGTATATTTAAAGTAGTATAAAACTTTCCCAGGTTTCCAAATACTAATTGGTAGGGGAAAAATCTCTTGAAACAGGTATTGTATATTTCTCGTCCCATATGTAACAAAGCATTTTGAACCTGTTCCCACCAAAGCATCTCTATATTCAGAAGTTAGGGAACTATAACTACAGCACTTAGGTGTGCTGTACAATAATTAGTTAACTACCAGAAGAAGAAAAATGTTTCTCTGTGAATAAAAAGTCTCATTCTACCTGAATAAACACATTTAATACCTTTTCTTAGATTTTATTTACATTAAACAAGAGAGGACATAATGAATTCAAAGACAACTGAATGTCTGCAAGCCTCCCTGCTCAGTGCCACCAAGCAGAATCTCACTATGCTTTACTGAACCCCAAACACGCCCTATTCTGACTCTGCTAGTCTGCTGCCCTTCTTAGAGTCGACCATAAGCTGTGAACTCAAATGTCTTACTTATGGAAATCACTAACTAGTACCAGAGGCATTCATTCCTCAAAAATAAATCTGAGAAAGGTAAATTTTAGTTATCTAACAGTCTTGGCTTGAGACCAATGGAAAAAAACAAGCAGGGAGCTTTTTTGTTTTTAGTGACTGACACCAGAAAACAGCATTTCTTCGCTGGGACACTATAATACTGGAGAGAGAGTGCCAGTGCCAGTGCACTGGCAAATCAGCAACCTGTGGCTGAAGGTCCCTGAGCGGACCACTTCCTGACACTACGCTGGGAACAGCGGGGCTTATTCTTTAAGAACAATTATACCTTTGAGAGCTTGGAAATGTACGCTGAGAACACATAAAAGCCATCATGTGCTTGATTTATTACATATACATGTATACCCACATGCACATGTCCTTACTACTTATAATCATGTTAATTTTACTACATTATTTTAAAGAAATCTATTTTGTTAAAAAAAGCTGCTTGAAATCACTATGCTATAAAATAATGAAACTATCAATTGTTTTATATTTTCTATTTCTTTATTTTGAAACTCATTGTGCTATTTTAAATATTTCCGAATAACTTATTTTACTGGAATGTTGTCTATTATAAAGTCTTCAAAATCCCCAATAAGTGTTCCATTTAGTCAGCAAGAAACTATTAAAAGTACTAATTTTTTACATTTAAAAACTATCCTTAATCTATAAGGTTTTTTGTTTTTGTTTTTTGGTACCATGATTGAACCCAGAAGCGCTTAGCCACAAAAGCGCCAGCCCTTTTTATGTTGAGACAGGGTCTCACTAAGTTACTCTAAGTTGCTGAGGCTGGTCTTGAACTTGTAATCCTCTGGCCTCAGCCTCCCAAATCTCTGGGAATTATAGGAGTGGGCCCCAGCACCTGGCCATCTATAAAGTTTTTAAAGGGTTTCCTACAAAGTCCCCAAATTACCACTGAGCTACATCCCTGGTCCTTTTTACTTTGAGAAAGGGTCTTGGTAAGTTATTAAGTGTCTCACTGTGATGCTGAGGCTGGTCTCCAATTTGAAATCCACCTGCTTCAGACTCCTGAGTCACTAAAGGACCAAAATTTAAGCTGATAATCTAGAAGTCTAATTATAAGGAGTTATTTTTAAAATTGATATTTTGATTATATATAACAATGTACTTCAACTATACTGTCATTTTTTAATGAATTTGTATGCTTAGGCTAATATTATTCCATTTTATCATGTATTTGTGTTGACAGTATTTCCCTAAAAACAATGACAGGATTTTTCTAGGACAATTATTACAGAACAGAAGAATTACATAAACATAACATATAAGAAAAAAACTCCAATCTGAAAGAAAGCATTCTGGAACACGTTCTAAAAATAGCAGTACCTTTGATCAATATGACAAATAATGGTGAATCTTTTAACAGTCTGAACATACAAACCTGTTGGAAGATCAACCAGCTGAAGTTCATTTCTCACTAATCCCATATTGTTTGGTGTTGAGGTAGCAAAAGACAGAAAACCTGTCAAACTTGTCCATTCAATACCCCTAAAAATAACAAAGATTAATTTAATAACTGCTTTGTTTGTAAAGTTTATTTTAAAACTAAGGCTCTCCTAAGATCTAATTTTATTAGAAACTTCAATTAAAAATACTATTACCTTGTATTGGGATTTTATCATCATATATTTCTGAAACAAAATTATTTCTAATTAAAACTCTATCTTAAAATGTAATGACAAGATAATCCTCAGAGGTCATGCTGTCAGTAAAGGACATTAAGAGCTGGCCAGGGAGTCACATCACAGCAATTTCCAAGAATTTCAATTGATTAAAAAAAGAGTGCTATAGAAATATTCTGAGTAGAATACTGAAATTGAGTACATCTAGGAATTTTATAAAATTTCATCAAAATTCTTGTTGAACAGCAGTTCTTTTTTTATGTGAGAAAGTGAGAGTCAGTTTCTATTTATGTTTTCATTCGGTTTTTGTTTATCTGACATTTAGTTGTATATGTGGTACTGGGATTACACTGGGGTCCTCGTGCATGCCAGGCAAGCGCTCGACCACTGCAGAAATCTGCTCCAGCACCCAGCAGAAATCCTTGAACCAAAGAATATGAACTGAGCTACTAGATTTGAAAGAAGAAGAAAGTTTCAAGAGGTGTATCAATTAGAGAGAAGCATTAGATATGTCTCAAAGGAAAAAGATGGCAACTGATAAACCAAGGCCCTGAGAGTCTCATGAATGAGGGACGGGACAGTAAACAATAACACATCCTTTCCCACTAACAAAACTAGACACTGGGCACCAACACAACATATGGAGGACAAAAAGACAAGGGGGTGTGGAGTAAGCAGTTTCTCAGGGTCACAAGAAAAAAGCTCATACGCAGCAGAGGCCGGCTGGTAGTGGAGTCTAAACTTGGGCTCTGTATGCAACTGCTCATCTGCATCTAGGGGCAGCTGTTTTTAAAACAGCACACTGTCAATGGCTCTTCTCACAGTACAAAGCTGAGTAGTTGTGACAGAGATTTTATGACCTGAACATCTTAAACCTAAAATAGTTACTTCCTGGCCCTTTACAGAAAATGTTTTCTGAACCCTGACTCAGTGTATCCATTTCTACACTGATTTGAATGCAACTGCCAGATTTAGTATGAATACTGCTTTTATATGTTCTGCTCATTTTCCCAAGAAGGTACAATGGCTTCCTGCATCAGATCCATAGTACTCTATGTGGCTTTCAAGGCCACCTGCCTCTCCTACCTAACTGAACTTATCACTCAAATCACAAGCACCTTATCTGCCACTTTAGCTAGAGTAATTGTCTTCGTTCATCCCTATGTACCCACATTCTTTTCCGTTAGCAGAGGGTCAAACATTATCCAAAGAGAACTAAAGCAAGTATTTCCAACAGCAGGTGAGTGCTTTTGTCATCTAGGAATCTTAAACATATAGCTGTGTAGAAGCACTCAGATTAATGGCTGCATAAAACTGACTTCTCTTCAGAATTCACACACCTAGAATGACCACTCCCTTCCTCTTCAGATACTATCATAGTTAAGTACTGGATCTAGCACTTACTGGCTATGTGATTTCTCTGCATCTCAGTTTCCCAATTTGTTATGCAGAAATAATAATATTAAGTGTAAACAAAAGGACTGGCACATAATCCATGCCATATGTACCGGCAATTACCATCATCATATTGCTCTTATTGCAACAGCTATCTCAAGCCCCACTGCCATCATCAGCTCTCTCTTTTTACTGAACTCAAATCACACCCACAATGAATGCCATGTAATTTGGTTAATTATTCACTGGAAAAGTCCCTTTGTCTCATTTTTCCCCCAACCCCTGCAGGTAACAACACTCATTAATTTTTCTACTTAGCGTGAACAAAAGAGAGGACTCATTTTGGATTTATTCTCCTCTCTATAAGTTTGGTACCTTTAATCAGAACTATTCTTCCACAAAAACCCTAAGACCATCCAAGTCTTGCTATTAACAATGTGAATCAACTCCAGTACAATGATTCCACTGCCTCTTGACACTAGCCATTCTTTCTTCCCATCCCTGATACATGATTTTTAAAAATATATCTGTTAAGTACCAAGTACAAGCTAGTGACGATGCTAGGCAGGGGAACACAGCTGTAAGTGAGATGGATATAAGCGCTGTTCGTCTGGAGCTTACAGTCTAAAAACAAAGCCACTGCACACAAATGCATTCTGTGTCACCAGTTACAAGAGACACTGCAATGGAGCTCCACAGGAGCTGTTTAAGAGTGACCCATGGTCTGGTTTCAGAGTGCAGTCTGGGTTTCCTGGAAAATCATTAAAGTGGAGACCCAAAGGGTAAATGGGGTTCTGATTTAAGCCTGAAACACTGAGGCAACAGTGTGAGTGGCTTAGAAGCAATGTGCTAGACTGCACTCTCTTTGAAGGGAGGTACCATGTCTCTCCAGGCCCATGACAAGCACTTGGGCATTTTGTTAGACTTAAAGAATGATGTCCAAGAAAAGCCCAGCACTGCTTCTTGTGTTTATTAGTGCCATGAGTGCTCACAGAGACGTTTTCCACTCTGCTCACAAGCTGTCCCAGCGTACAGCATGTAACAGTCCCAGGCGGGCCTATGTGTAATCTAGTGGCAGGAGCACACTGCCTTTCAACAGACTGCAGCGCAGCTGATGCATCCAATTCCCACGAAAGAGAACAAAGATCAAGATGGACTTCAAAGTGGATTAGATAAGGGGATTATTTCTCAAACGAATTAATAATTCTGTCAAACGAAGCTGAGCTCACACTGACCTCATGATTAGAACACTGCTGTCTTGGTTCAACTACAAAATGAGGTTTGTAAAAGATCAAGAACAGCAGCTCATTTTCCCACCTTGGACTTCTTTTTGAAGAACTCCTAAGAACTGAGCAAGTACAACCTTTGAATTTATCACAGGTAACCTTCCTTCTGACTCCTACAGGTTCCTAAGGTGGGCCTACTAACCCTCTACTGGGGCTACTGCTCAACATGGTGGTGGGAACACACACTTTTGAAATGCCTTAAAGTTCTAAAGATTTTTCTGCAAATTCACAGACAAGAATGGAGATCATTTCACTTTCTACAAATCACTCAATTCAAACAAAGCAACACTGAGTCAATCAACAGCCTGATATTGATATAATCTACTGTTAATGATTTCTGACATCCAACATAGTACTGAGCAATATTATTTTAAATTTAGCCTAGTACACAGAGATACAAACTGATAATCTAAAAAATTAACATGTACCACTCCACTTTGTTCATGTCTAGGTATCCTTCAATGGATTATAAGCATCAGAGAATTCATCTGTTTGCTGCAATATTGAAGATGCTTAATTAATGTTTATAAAGTATTATTGGTCAAAACACTGTGGTTTTAAAAAACACAAACACAACCATTTGCAGTTATACAGTCCCTGGTCACATGTATACCCAAGATTCATTTACAAGGTAGAAAAACAACTTTCTAAAAATTAGCCTTAATTTGTACATAAAAACCTAGTATGTATTGGGTTTACTGCTAATCAGTTCTGAATTTTTTTATAATACATCTATGAAATTTTCATAATGATTTTTAATTGTAACACTAAAATTGCATTAATTGAAATACAAAGAGTATAATTTTAGCATCCTTTTGGGCAGCATCTCTGAATACAAAACAAATCAGCTTCAAAATAACAATTAAGGGGGAAAATTCATATGAAAATTGGAGCATCCATATATGATCATCCACAACACTAGCCTGTATGAGCAGCACAGCCCTTAGAGTTGTTTAGTATCCATCTAACACTTTATGAACAACTGCAGTGTTATTCAACCAGAAATATTATCACAGCATGTGTAAGCCATAGACATGTGTCATCTATAACTTGATTAATCCAGGTTAACAAATCGCTTAGCAACAATATAACACTGATGACTGTTGAAGGCTTCAGTATTCAGAAACAAAATGACAGTGTGATACGGCAAATGCTTAGCATGAATCTTGGCTCAGTCAGCATTTTAACTTTATTGCCAACATGATTCCTACACATCTATGGCATTTTTTAACAAGAGATCCAGTTCATGTACTGTTAATTATAAAGAACTAGAGCTCTGAAGTTCAAAAAGCCTAAAATGAAATCCATCTATTGCTTTCACAGGTTACTCTGTAACTCGCTGTTTCTTCCCCTGTAAATTGGAAATACAATAGTGCCTACCCACTAGGGTTGTAGTGAGGACTCAGCAAAATGATTCATGCAAAGTATAATATAATCCTTAGAATTAGTACTGGTGAAATGGAGAGCTCTGGTTTTCTGGTGTTAGCCATAAAAGAAGACACCATACATGAAAGATAAGGATAGAAGGAAACCTGAAGAACAGACACATCGACAAGGAGAGAGGGAAAGATAAAAGCAGTGGCAGCGAGATTACTGAAAGAAGCGCCAGAATAGCAAGCTGCAGTCCTGATCACTGAGAAGTAAGAGAGACGCCGGAAAGAGACCAAACAGATGGCCCCGTGGCTGCACCCCACCAGCTCAATGCCTCTCAAGACTCTACTATACTACTTCACTAAGTGTATCAGGAAGATAACAGAGGGACACAGCACAGCAAGACAATTAACAGTGGCCTCATCTGCACGGAAAAACAATGCAGTGAACTTTTCTGTGATGATCAGAAGCAGGGATACGTAAAGGGTCAACGATTCTCCATCCAGAAAATGCATTTACTCAGTGAGTTCACTAAAGGTTAGAAATCTTAATGTACAAATGAGACAGTTATGTAATATACAGAAGACACAAGACACCGTCTTACACTTTCATAACAGATCAAAACTAATCTGGAAACTTACATCATATTTATGTGTGTAACTTGCATCTATCAGTGATAAGCAAAAAAAAAAAAAAGAGTCTTGCATTCAGTAAAACAATGCTATCAAGCAAACAGGTATGCACTTTACAGCAGAAAGCAAGAGGAGGGCTTCTGTCAATTTGTCCTTCTCTAAACACCTGTGTCCACACGACGCTCACACAGATCACATCTCAAAATCAGACAGTAAATGTGAGACTTTTGGGGCCTTTTCTCATGATATCAAAACAAGTAAGTAAGGTTAATTAACAGTTAAAATGGCTTTATTCAAATGTGTCATAAACAGTCCTACTGACATATCTTCAAAGTGAAAAATAAACTAAAAAAACCTGAACAAGACAGCACTGTGATTTCTATTGAGAAAACAACTTTGATCTTAGATACATAAAAAGGATGCAGCAGTAAAAGAAAAACAGGTTCCACTGCTTATGTCCCTCACAAAGAAAGCAATTAGTACTCGTCCTCGATTAGCACAGCCATCAGCTGGGCATGAACGCTTACTATTCAGACTTTCCACTTAAGCAATCACCACTGCAGTCATGGCAGAGTACTGAATGTATAGGTCCAGAAGAACCTTTTCTGCTACTACTCATGTTTTTGATCCCAATGTCACAATGACATACTCACTTGACTTCGCATGAGTGGATGCTTAGCTCCTTGTGCAGCAGACCACTCGTAAGATGATATACCAGGATGGAACCGTTACTTGTACCTATCAAAATGATGTAACAGGAGAGTATTAATTTGGTGAGAATTCTAATTTCCAGCAAAAGTCTTCTATTAAGAATTTAATCATACCGGGCACAGTGGCCCATGCCTGTAAGCCCAGTGGCTTGGGAGGCTGAAGCAGGATGTTTGCAAAGCTAGCCTCAGTAATTAAGCAAGGCCCTAAGCAACTTATCGAGACCCTGTCTCTAAAGGGCTGGAGATGTATTTCAGTGGTTAAGCACCCCTGGGTTCAAACCATGATACCAAAAAAAAAAAAAAAAATTACAACACTTATCTTTTATGAAAAGGACTCAAACTATGTGCTTAAAAGGAAAAAGGAATGCTTTTCTCTGTCTACCTCATCAAAGAGAGGCCTAACATCATATGCTCTGAAAGTTACCTAACTCCAGGGATAGATTTTTCACAGAGATTTGAAATCCTAAATCAATATACACACCAATTTGAAGAAGCACTTTCCTAAAATCTTCCTACACATGGGAGGGTTATGCTTTTTGAGATTCAGAAAGTTGGTGGAATATTAGCCATATTTTTCTTTACAAAATTTTAATTTTTACTCCGACATATTAAGTACATCATAACAAGACAGATAAGAAAGTATGACGGGTAAATGTGCTTTCTGCAGTGAAAGAGGCCTGGGTTCACGCTCTGGCTTTGTACTCCTTGGTGAGTGACTTGCCCAACACTGACTCTGTTTTTGCCTCTTTAAAATAGGAATAGAAAATCTACTTGCTAGACATTCAATCAGAAAATATGTAAAGCACTTAGCTAATATTTACTTGGTTAACTAGCATTTGTTATCACTGTAATGAACAGTTGTAGGTATTATTATTGTGGCCTCAGGCACTATGTCTAAAGTTTAAACAGAAAAGACATGGACACACCTGAGAAAGTTTTAGTCTGAAAATACTTTTACAAGTTGAGCAAGGAAAGCAAACTGTGTAATTGTTTAAACAACCATTATATGTGATTTAAGAGGATTGATGGATTTATAAAAGCAAAAGAATGAAAAGTAATAATGCTAGGTCAATTCCAATTTTAGCTTATTTGCAAATAAAACTCCAGAGGCTGGAGCAGTGGCTCAGTGGTTACGGCGCTTGCCTGGCATGTGCAAGTAAACGGGTTCAAACCCCAGCACCACATACCAACTAAGTGTCAGAGCAACGAAAGCCATGTGAAAAACTCAATAAAAACTGATTCTGTCTGTCTCTCTCTCACTGTCCTTCTCTCTTTAGAAAAATAAAATTAAATTAAAAAAATACAATTAAAAAACAATAAAAACTTCAGAAACATTCTATATGCTAGAAAAATACATTTCAAAGTTGAATACCATTTATCATCTATTCATCAGCAACCTCTGGTACTGAGAAAGTAGCTGCATGGTCTTCATAACAGCCAAATGATTTCTACATTCTAAAGTTTTGATGAGGTGGAACCTATAATCTACACCTCTAGGGGTACCACAATGAGATCTGCTGTTTATTTTCCTGAGTGATAGTGGAATACTTTCCATATTTATATTTCTTGCTAATACTCTAAATTTAGAAAATGACAATATTCACTATGTACTAGTACAAGACAGCTTATTTGACAATGGGACTCTCAGAATTTGACTTTTTATTATATAGCTATAACAAAAAGTAATTTTCACCAAGAAATTGACCAAAAAAAAAAAAAAACCCCAACATTACCATCATTACATATAGTGACACTCATTAGATACACTGACATTGTATACATATAGGTACATACAATGTACATTGGTGAATCATAATTAAAATTTCTATAAAACAGTAAACATGAAAGTTTCTAAAGCAAAAATTAAACTTATCCACATTTTTATAAATCTGTACACATGTACACAGTGATTATTCAATTTTCAAATTCAAATTGCTTTCAGAAGATAGTCACAGAAAAATCAGGAGAATACCAAAAGGAGCTGTTAACACTCATGAATCAGCCACTAACCTGAGATATGATGGTCACAAAATAAATGTGGTCAAACTTTCATTTAGGAAAGAAGAAAAAGAATCAGAAAACATTTATAGACTTGAGGAGAAAGCCAGAAGCCAACCAATAAAAAGCATCTTCAGAGGAAATGTTCACTGTTTCAGATACATTATCTTTTTTCAGTTTTGGACAGTTTTAGATAAATGTAATTTAACTTTCAATACCTAAGAATAAACTCATTTCTGGTTTTCTCTGTAGAGGAAATTAGGTTCATCTCATTATTATGAAATTAGTGTGACAGCAAATTGAAGCCCCAATTTTTTTTTAATCTATAAAAATAAGCAATTTCAAATCAGAAAGCAAATCTTAAGTTTACAGGGACAATGAAGGATGCACAATTCTTAGCAAATGAAGAACATTGCTGTTATAAAACTATCAACTCTGACTATATTATTAGTTAACGAAGAGCCACTATGAAGTGCCAAGCTCAGAGAACGAGGCAGTACAAGAAAAGAGAAGGAGTCCTGGCTTTAGTATCACACCATGACTATCCTCTGACATTCAGAAATATATTGGTGGATGAGTCTCCACTGAATTAAAAATAAGGCAGTAGGAGGAAAAGGACAGAAAACAATAAATATGCTTCAAGATGAGTATTTACACAATTTACTAAACCTGTTCCTTCTTTAAAGCATCCTCAAAGAGAATAAAGTATTCTCTAGAAATCAGGAAACGTATTTAAGAGTTAAAAAGGGCAGGTCAGGTACTCACCAACAGCAAGCAGTGGTTGATACATCTTGATGTTTTTTGTGGTCAGTGGTGGGCACATACGGATGGCAAACTGTGGGGAAGGCAGTCCTGAAAGCAGCCCTGTCAGCAGGAATTTGAGATGCACTTCCTGTAAAACGGAGCCTTTGGGCTGCTCTTCTCCAGCAATTGCACTTTGCCCTGATTTGTCATCAAAAGTAGAAATATATTAATTATAAAGCATGCTGACCTGAGATTACTCCAGAGAACTGCTACCCAGAATTCAGAAACCAATATCTTTTAAGAAATACAGTTTTAAGAAATACAGTTTTAGGGGCTGGAGCGGTGGCTCAGTGGCTGCAGCGCTTGCCTTGCACACACAAGGACGCGAGTTCGAACCCCAGTACCACATACACAATGAAGTGTCGGAGTAATGAGGGCCACATGAAAAACTAAATAACAATTGATTCTCTCTTTCTCTCTCTCTCTGTCCCTCTCTCTTAAAAAAAAAATACAGTTTTACCATAATTCCTGGTGTAAGGGCAATAAACAGAGACTTGAGAACAAACCAAGAGAACCTGGGTTAGACAGCACTTTCTGTGCCGTGGGATGCTGCAGAACATTCCCATCTTACTGTCTTTTAAAAAGGTTACTTCTCAATATGAGGTACTTTGGAAGGTGCATACAAAATTGATGATCATAAAAACATGTCAAAGAACTACTTTATGATTCCTCATGTGTCAATGCATTTATAAAATTTCTTATAATTTATATGCAAATAGGTAAAACATATCAATAATAGATATAATATATAAACTGTCACTGTCAGTAGGTAAGTGTTAAATGGCATTTTTAGATACATTGTATTTAGTTTATCAAATCTCAAAACAAAATTAATAAAAACCACTCTAAAAAATTGTGAATATAAAGACTACAATAAAAAAATTTTTCACTAAAAAAGGTATACAAATTTCCTTCCTATAAACCACACTGAAGCTGGGTGCAGTGGCGCACGCCTGTAATCCCAGAGGCCAGGCAGGAGGATCACAAGTTCAAAGCCAGCCTCAGCAACTTTGTTAGGTTCTAAGCAACTTACCAAGACCCTGTCTCAAAATATCCATGAACCTAATCAAATTAAAATGATGCTTTAGAATTAGCATATAATCTGTAAAAATCTCTCTGCTTACTTGTTAACAATAGATGGGACATTAAGGAAAAGTTCAGTAGGTAGGGTCCCGAATATGAACACCATTAGCTTAGAGTCGACTCCTGGGAACTGCCATACTTTTCAAGTATTTTCCATAAGAGGCAATTCACAAGGTAAGGCAGATTAAGCCTTAATAAGCAGCAGCCTTTATCCAATGAATATAAATCAGCCTCTGTATTTAACTGAATTGCTTTCAATTATCACTAAGTACACCGTGAATTTCAAATTAAAAATTTAATTAAAAAGTTTTAATTGAAATGTTTTCAAGTGACAAAGCTTTATTTAACTCTTTTAAATCAACTAAATTGTCAAGAACTGCTATAAATTTGTATTTTGTTTCTTAAACGATGTAATTTATATACTTATATACCTAAACAGTATAAAACTTCAACCTCCTACTGGCTTCAGATTACTGATTAGTTCTGTTCATGTGTGTTTATAATTCTTTTCACTTTTATATTTTATATTTCAAACAGACAAGGTCAATTACCTCAGAAAATCATGTTACTGATAAAATGAATTCTGCAGTCTAAGTGTGTCCAAGCTTCCTCTGTGAATTTGGGATTGGATGGTGAATAGGAAGAACTTTAAATGTGCCACTGTGCAAAGAATTCTACAACTGGCAGACATCACAACAAAACCAAGGGTCTGAGAAGTCATGGTCTTGCCCTACACATCAGTAGGGCAGCCAGAACTGGAGGCCACTGTGAAGGAGCAGACTTGAGTCATGAGGACTGGGTTCACATTTGGGCTCTTCTAATCTACTGGTATCTGGTATGGGGCAAGTTTTTTAATCTGTAGGTCTCAGTTCCCACACACATAAAATGGAGATAATATCACCCACTTTGCAGCATTGGGTGCAGTAACATGTAGAGTGTGTACTACAGTACATAAGCTAGTGTTTAAGCACTGAATAAATGCCATTTGATTAGTAAGATTAATAAGTCAATGTTCAATGTAGCATAGCACCTATCTGTGGCATTTAAGCAAAAAAAGTACTAGATAATATCTATCACACTTACATTATGGAAGAATAATGACACAGAAAATCCTTTATAAATCACTTCCACAATTTTAAAAGAATTAGATGAAATTACATGGCATATTTATAAAATCTTACAATTTCAGACTGGATAACACTTGAAATCACAAGTCCTCATTCTTCTTTAGCATGTATTAGCCCTGTAATAATTACATAACTGAATATTTTATCCACAAATACCTGGTGAAAATAATAATTCCCAACCTAAGAATAAGAAAACTCATGTCAAAAAGTTAAAATGATTTTTTTCTAACATGTCTTGGTTACTTTATTCTTTCCACTAACTGCACATCTGGAACACATGAGGCCCTGTGTTGAGCACTGAGGTTCACAATACTTAATCCAACCTGTTCCACCCTTATGATTTAGTGGGAGGAAACAGAAGGCCACAATTACAATACAGCTGGTAACTATTAGGAGCCACAAAAGAACACTTACATCAGGTTTGGGATATTATAGAAAGCAACATTTGAGTTGAATTTTGAATCAGAAGTAGCAGAGAAGAAAGACATGAGTGTAAGCCCAGAATCCAGATGCCTGAGTTCATTTCTTTCATTTAGATTGCAGTCTCTAAGGAATGAAGATATTTTTGTTCCCACAACTATAATGCCTATCTATGCTACTTCAGGTACTTTTATGCACAAATATTTTATACCTTACATTTAGGAAAGAATGATTCTACATTTTAGTTTTCTCAAGTATTATCTTTGACTTTATAATAATGGCAAGTCCATGACTCCATATTAATTCTGCCCTTCAAAAAGAATATCGAACATGAAAGGGGAAAAAAAAAACAAACCAGCTTACCAATCATGTTATCTAGGGAAAGGTCGGGGAGTTTACTCTGTAGCACTCCTACAGGAATTCCACAGAAAGACACTGGTGAATACAAAGGTGACACACCAGAACTACTGCAAAGACATAATAATTAGATGCTTTTTACATATTTAAAACCACTATTGCACATTAGGAACTCAATTAATTCCAGCTCATGGTATTTGATTTTTATAGTAGTATTACTTTACTCATAGTTGACACAGCTCAGCCAGATGTACACGATTTCCTAAAAATCTAAAGCCTTAAAAACCTTTTTAATAGAAATGATTAGATGATTATAGTGAATTTTTTAAAGAAATGAAACAGAAAATAAAAACAAAATCCTAGTAATTCATTTACCTGCTCCGTGAATTTCGATTGCACACAGCAGACTTGAGTTCCCATATCATGACCCTGCCGTCACTCACTATGAGGGCAGCGGCATTCTCATTGACAGGACAGCACACCATACTGAAGGGACGGACGGTTTTTGTCACCCTGATTGCATCACACTGACTTCGTAAATCATAGGTAAGTTCCTGAACAGGATCTGGATCTTAACATAAAATTGTTCTATTTTAAATGTCAGAAAGCAACCATATCAAACGCACTATTTCCATTCCAATAAAACCTCAACTGAAATGATACCATTCCCTCAGTACTGCAAAACGTCATGAATAGCTTCACTTTTTAGAATTACCAATTTCTGTCTAATATGATTTGCTTAGTGTATGCACACGTTTAATCTCTAAAATAACAAATATAATCAAGATACTTTGTTTTCACATATTTTGAAAATACAGAAAATGTTCTGAAAAAGGGTCAACAATGATATGCTTAAGTAATAAACAGCACTGTAGACTATCATAATCTGCAGGGATCTATAAGTCTGAAAATACCAGTACCTTATGAAAGATACAAGAATCACTTTCGTCTTTATGCAGTGCATCACTTCACAAAAACATTATTTCTATACTCCAGGATAAGACTGACCAGACAATTGAGTGCCCTGGAGACGTGTTAGCCTCTGTCATTTTACAATGGAAATTCCTAAAGCAGAGAAGTCAAGGGAGTGTAATACTAAGACACATAAGGCTGGACTTGGACTAAAAACCCACAAAAGATAACATCTACCTTGTTCATGGACACAGTACAGAAGGAATCGCAAGATATTAGTCTCTCTACCACTTACAGGAGGTACACTGTTAAAACACTCAAGAGACTGGTCCTGGGCTTATGCTTTTTTATGTTCATGTTATAGCCATATTCTTACACTTTATCAAGGAAAACATTACAATCAACATTATGTGCTTTGGCTGCCAACTGCTACCTGTCTTTACAATTTTGAAGAAAAGTGTAATTAACATTGTTGTGAGATGTAAACTCACCTGGTTCGTCATTTGAAGTGGTGAAAATGCTATTATAAGATCTTCGAACACGTAAGGTTATACATCCATTTTCATGAAGGCAAAATAAACCATCACGCTGAAAGCAGGGTATTACCTTTAAACAGATGATGGATTTATTTTTAAAAAATAAATTAGGTAATTGAAGTATATACTGTGAAACTCAAAATCACATTTAGAGAATATGGGCAAAAGAAGAAGCAAAATTACATACATACACATACAGAATCTCCAAGTTTTAAAACCAAATGAACATTAAAATAATCCAATTTTAAAATAATCCAGAAAAAACTGTCTTTATCAATGTGACTTAAACAGTTCAGTAAATATTTCAGGAGTAGTCAAAATTTCTAGGATAAATCAAACCAATTAAAAGTGCAGAGAAATAAGGAAAATAAAATATTGCCATTTATTTTTCTTTTTTTTGCCATTTATTTTTCAATAAGCATAAAAGAGAAAGTAGAACTAATGACTTGCAAGATTATGCTCTTTCTCTAAGTACCATTCTGGGGATATAATTTACAAACTGTGGATACCTGCAGAAAGGGAACTCCAGTCCGTTCTATTGCAATCACACCCACTGTTTGATTCACCTCGAGGTCGAGGATTAAAATCTCTCGAGGATAGAGCAGCAACATGTGATTCCTTTTTGAAGGCAGATATGCCAGCTGAAGGCAATCATTGAGAGTTACAAATTCAGCACTGAAAAAAGTATCAAGAGATGAAGTGACATCAATGTTAGTATCAAGCCTTGATTTACATCAAAACAGGTCAAGAAAGGATTTAATTTTACATTTACTACATAAAAATTTAAATGTATTGCTTGAAATTGACCAATATGAGTTAGCATCTAAACCTTGGATTTCTACTTAGTGCTGGAATCCAAATGATGATGATAATATTGTACAGGCTAGATAGACATTAGTATGTCTAAATTTTCGAATGACTTAAATAACACATAATAGCATTATATCTACAATGAAAAGAAAAGTGGCAATACTACACTGGCATTCATGAGACAGTTTTGTTTTTACTTTGCAATTAGCAGTGTGAGACTGATGAAAGCATAAGCATGCAGGGTAATGAAGACCATGGGCCAGTAGTTACTGGACTAGCTGTATAATCTAGAACATATCACCTCCCCTACTCTGTCTTTTTTTGCTTTTTTTATGGGGGGAGAGGGGCCAGGGCTGGGGATAGCACCCAAGGCAGCATGCATGCCAGGCAAGTGAGGCCATCTCATTCACTTGTCTTAAATCTTTTTTGAAACAAATTAAGAGTATTTCATTCATGCACATCCCAGCATTTTCTTCTGTGTAAATAAAAGACAAAACTATGAGGATTGCAAAAAAGTGTGAGTATCAAATCATTTTAGTATTTGTGATGGCTGCATATATTTAATCATAACCTTTGAAATGCATTTCAATAGGAACAGATAATTATGTAGCATTCACATGATAATTTTATTGAAAGGTTTACAAATTTAATATAATAATATAGTTAACTGAGAAGACTAGAAAGAGAGAGAAATTTATAGTACATGAAATTTCTGACTGCCATGTCCTAGCTGGGTGAGCCTAAGTAAGGTATTTAAAACATCAAGGGACCTAGTTTTTTTTCTCTTCGTGATGGAAACACTGCTACCACCTGGTATTGAGTAAGATTATATGAAGTAATAGATGTGAAAACACCCAGTGCTATTTGAAGGATAAACAATGCTCAAGATGTACATATAAGGAGCTGGAGCAATGGCTCAGCGGTTGCGACTACGACGCTTGCCTGGCATACATGAGAACGTGGGATTGAATCCTAGCACAGACACAACGAAGCATCGGAGAAACAAACACCACATGAAAAACTAAATAAAACTGATTCTCTCACTGTCTCTTTCTCTTAAAAAAAAAAAAAGATGTACATGTAATTCAAATAAAAGATTAAGTCATAGCTTAGAAAGCTATTCAGCCAGCCAAATAGTTATTTGACATGATAAGGAATCTACCACTAATAGAAAGTTCAATGAAGATACTTAAGGAGTACTCAAATCATTTTGGCACAAAGTGAGAACAAATTAGCAAATTTAATCAGCCTATGATTTCATAATATACAAATATCCACAATTTTAGGACGTATTTGTAGTAAAATTTATATTTTTACCATATTTTTTTCAGGTAATTACCCACAAAGTCTAGACAGAATAATCTTAGCATATTAAAATAAAGGCTATCTTAAAGATCATGGCTATACAGAAATCTATTCTTAATGCATAAAAGTAGTTTCTTAAAATTTTATTCAAATGCAGTTTCTTAAACCACAACAGCTCACATTTCTAAATGAATGCTTATAAAGTATCAACCACATCATTAAGTATTTTACTAATGTTACTGTATCAATCTTTGTAACAATCCTAGGAAATACTTTAAAACTCTATTTGAGAGATTGAGAGACTAAATTCTGAGCAAGATTATAAAGAAAGAATCTGCTGAGTCACACAGCTATGGCTTCCAGAACCTGGCTCTTAATCAGGATGGGAAACATCTTCACCTACACTAGAAAAACACTCATATTTCACTGGCTAGTGAAACAGCGCAGCAAAGTCAGGAAAATGCACTGAAATGAAAATCCAGCTTTTGTGCCCCAATTCTTTATGTATTCAATAAGCACAACTTCCAATCTCATTTTCAGAAATAAAAATCAGGAGTGAAAAATTTTAATCTGTAAAATCCAGTGGGCAAGTTTTGCATGGTTAGAGGAAGCAGATAGATCATGGTAAATGCTGGATTTCTTCCTAGGGAAAATGAGTATTTTTTCCCCATCTAATAAATTCAAAATTAGAAATGAGAAGAGGTGAGATGAAAAAATCTTAGTACAACTCCAAAAGCGATGCTTTGATATCTGACAAACAGAAGAACGCTGTCAGACTTCTACTTTCAACTTACCTAGGTTTCTCTTGAGTGATTAAAATTTTTACTTTATTAAGAGCCTTCTTGGCACCTGTGGCTGCAGCCAACTTGTTATGAGCTGGGCTGGAGTGTGGGCTGGAGATGTACACTTTTTTCCCAGGTCCTGAGGGAGGCTTGGATGGAGAGAAGTCAGAGATGAACACAATGCCCTCGCTAGTGAGTACTGTATTGAAAAAAGCAAAATTCTAATTAAAGTTTAGTCAAATTGAGCAGAGTTTTATTTGAATACAACTTGACAGCAAGATAATGATAATCTTAACAACACACAGCTGGCAATGTTATACAGTCGCAACACGATGGAAACAGGTAGTCTAGTACAATCCATCAGAGGCTTCCAAGCTCAGCATTCTAAATTATGCTGCATACATTAAAGAAACGGTGGAAAGCTATGAGCATAAAGAACAAATGTTTGTTCTTCCAGATAAATCTGTGCACAGAATTTCATTAAAAACCCTTCCTCTTTATATATACCCATAACTTCAAAATCCAGACTTTCCATAATGTAAAATTCACAAGAAAAACATCCCATATGCAAGACTCACATCACAATTAGATAAATTCAAATATCTGAATGATACTAAATTATCTATGACTATCATGAACTACTCAATCTAAATATATTTTTTCTTCCTGAATAACAGACTGTACCTTAGTATGAGTAAAGACTATTTTCTTTTTTCCTTTATATTTAAAAATGACAAGAGTGCCAACAGACGCTTACTAGGTGTCCATGAAACAAAAATATTTCAGCACATTTAACAATATAAACTGTCTTTCTAGAACTGAAAAAAGAAGCTCCCTCAACACTGGAGCTGACTGACACTAGAATATATGGGCAGGAAAACCTCATCCACCCTGAGTCTTAGCAGTCTGAGGCTACTGAAGCACAAAGATCAAGGAGGCACACAAGCAATGACAACCCTGGCACAGTAGGGCAGCTGACATTTTGAAGCATACAGTATTTTCGCCCTCAAAATCAGAGATGTAAAGTTGATGCAACCAATTTAGACTAAAGCCTTGTCTCCTTTCCAGGTTCCAGAACCATCCATGAAGGTCTCACTGGCTTCCCTACTTTTGTGACACTTTCTGTCCCTGACTATGCTGAGCCAGTCTTCCGTTCTGTTCCTCAACACTGCATTTGTGTCAGCCCACTGCTGAGCAAGTGACTACATTATGTACAAGGTCACATACACACTTGTATACACAAAGGCCTGGACACACAACACAGGCTATTTTTATAGCTGAGTGTCCCATTCTAACTTCCACTTGTTTGCCTTTCTGCTGCTCCTTCTTCTCATGCTCAACCATACACACTCAATAAATGTCCATGGACAAAAGTCAGAATTCTGAGTAATTCAAATCCAGGGAGAGCATTCTTGACCACAGATACTCCCTTACCTCCTTCAAGTTTCTCATCATTATCTCAATGAAACCTACTCTGACCATGACATCTAACACAACTTGACCATGCCACCCCTACTCCTCTTCATCCTGTTTTACTTTCTATTACATTATCACCTCTTAGCATTTAACTCGTGTTCGCAGTTTATGATCTGACTCGAGCTAGAATGCTTACCTCCTCGAAGGCAAGGGCCTTCATCTCTGCAGCAAAAGCTCAAGAAATGTTGTTGGGTGACTGAACAAAGAATATTTTCTAAATAATTTACCCGTAAAACATCTAAAAATCTCATTTTTAAACCATTTGATCTATAACACATCAAAAACATCAAATAGTAACAAAAAATGCCTCTGCAAGAATAACTTCTCTTGGGTTTATTCCATTTTTGTTCACATGCTTCTGTATAGAGCACTCAGAACAAAGGGCATTAATTAGGATGACTTTTTTAAAAGCAAGAATTTAATTGGGACATAGACTAAATGAAATCCTTGATTCAAGTTTTTTTTTTAATGTGCCTAGAAAATCAAATTTAATTAAATCTGAATTAGAGTATCACATTAACTCTCTGTCCCTGACTAGTCCAAAGTTATTCACAAATTCAACATGGTGAAGGTGTGCGTTGCTGGCTTAAATTTCTAATTATCAAAATAGGCACAAAATGATATGCAATTATGATTTAGTATGTGAATCAGCGCCTGCACATATATGAATAAGATGGGCTTCTCCATTTTTCTCAGTCATTTTAACATTACAGATGTACAATGTATATATTAATTAATTATGTTAGTACTTCATTTAATTCAATTTCCACAAGGAACTATTACTCACAAGTTAAATGTGAGGGATCAAAAGGGTCAAAAGAAAAAGAAAGAATGTTATCTGCATAGCTTTTCTTCCACAGTTTGGTGCCAGTATCTGCATTCCAGAGCACAATGTAATTTGGCGGGTGGATAGCAAGCAGTAAATCTCGGGAAGCATCTTGATTCCACAACCACTGAACATCTGTAAAGACCAAACAAGGCAAGCTTCAGGAAATGTCCACTTCAAAGCACCTGGCTAACTGGCCCTTGACATTTAATTTTTTAAGTGTAATCCTTAAAATCTTAGCATACTGCCAAATGTGACCATATAAGCAAGCTTATCAACACTACATTGGTTTTTAGGTAACATAAAAAAATTTGGAGAGAAAAACCAAATTTTATATAAAAATAAGTTGTTTAAAATTTCAAGTAATTTCAAATAATCTGAGATATCACTTTTAAGAAAATAAAAGGCAATCTTCACTAATCATTTCTTAAACTATAAAATTAGAAATTAGGGGTGTATAGCTCAGTGATAGAGCCCCTGCCTGGCTAGGGCATGGGGCCCTAGGTTTGATCCTTAGAATCAGAAAAAGAATAAAATAGAAACAAAACTCTGCATGTCACACTCCCGAACTGCTTTTGTGGAGACTCTGAAGTTTTTCATGATTTTTCATGAAGATAAACGGAATAAAGATGTGGCTTAGTACCTAGCACACAGTAATACTCAATAGTTTTTCAACTGTCATTTAAAAACTCATTCAGGTAAGAGGTGCCTAAAGATATGTGCCTAAAGAATATTAAATTGGTTTTAGATTAATAACAAAGAAAGAATTGAGCAAACAATCTAAGAAAATGAGCATGAAATTTTGTTCATCTCTATTAAACATCGATAGCTAATTCATACTAGCAGTTCAACCAATATGCTTCTAATATAGCTCAGATTTCAAGATGGTAGCAGCTTAATTTTTTCATTCATGCCTGAATGAGGCCAATACTGAAATTAAGGGTTTTATCAAAGCACAAATTGGTTCAGATTTGAGGAAAATACAGCCAAAATTCAAATCAGGAGAACAGGCTAGACACCTCCAAGAGTGAAGGTAAGCAATGAAATTAAACGGGGTCACAAGAAAACTCTGAGGGAACACATCAATGCAAGCTTGGAGAGAGTGCATTTTCCTCACCCTGGATAGGTTTGGCATGCTCTTGGATCTCACACTGAGCTACTCCTGCGGCTACATCCCAAACGATGATCTTCCCATTGACATCAGCAGAAGCTAAGCGCAAGCAATACGGTGAGCCAATGTTATGGTGGTAGTTTTCCCTGGCCCATTTAACCTAGTACCAAGAAAAAATTAGATCAGGTAAATACCTGCACTGGGTAAAACTAAACATTTCCACAAAATAGCAACAGAATCCACACTATATTTGTATTTTAAATGTCATCAGCATGAATAAGCAGGAAACTGGTTTGAATTTTGAAATTAAGACATTTTTATTAGGTATGGTATTTTTTAAATGTTGCATTGCAAATATGTTTGAAGATATCACAATGCCCCTGCCTTGAAAATGTGAAAAACTACATTACCTTAATATTTTGGGAAATTCAGATTAAAAACATAATAAAATAAAACACAAACAACAACAAAAACCCTCCAGAATACTTTGGTAAAACTCTAGACTACCTTGGAACATAGTTTCCCTAAAATCTAATTACAACAAATCATCTAAAATCATAAGTTGCTAAGTAGAATATTTTCCTACATTTTGTTATTTTAATTAAAAGGAGACACCATAAAGACACAGAGAGCTTCCACAGGGAAGCATAAAAAAAGCCAAAAGCAAACAAAGAACTCTGTACCACCTTCAAAATCTGTAAGTTTTTCTCTAAGAAGAAATTAATGCTTTATACCTCCAGCAACATTAAGAACAACTCAGAACAGAATTTTAAAAATAAAATTTTACCATAAACCCAGGGCAAAGCTGATTAACTTCTTGAACAATGAATATGCATAAAATAAAGAGATAAATCCTATAGTCCTTACCAGGACCCAAAGCATTCCCTGGCCACTACCCCCACCCCCCATCACTCCTCTGGTGGTCACTACCACCCTTTTCCTCTATCTTAGTAGCCTCTTTGTTCCTTCAAAGCATATTCCTATACCATGTGTAATTAATTATTTATTTATCTTTACTTATCACCACCCAATGGACTGTCAACTCCCTGGGGTACATCATGCAGGCCTTGTTCACATTTTCTAATTCCAGTCCATAGTACAGTGCCCAAAGTTGGTGTTCAGTGTGTGTTTAATAGATGAACTTAAGCATCCGAAAATCTCTAAATATACACAAACACATATACATATTCAAGCACATGTACAAACACATCTATGCAAAATGACGAAGTAGCAAAGTAAGCTAACAAAAAGTATTTATGAAAAGAATCAAATTTTCCAAATATCAGTGCTACTAACAACCTTTAAAGTTTTACTGTTACACATCCTCTCAGGCAAAAATCCTTTTCTAAAACCTGCATGCATGTATATGTACACGTGTTCATATATGTATGGTCAATCCTAATCATTTGCAGAACCCACAAATATGCATTTGCCTGCTCACTAATATTTATTTCTAACCTCAGTGCCAGTATGCAGTGCATTTGCAGACAGGCATAGAATAGGGAGAAGTTTTAGTCACCCACAAACATGTGTTGCCAGTTGAAGGCAAACAAGGTATTCTTACTTCAGCTCTCACAACACAAACAAGGGTCCACTTCACATCTCTTTAATGTTACATTCTTCCCACTTTTGTGTTTTTGTTGATGGTTTCATTGTTTAAAATGGCCCCCAAGCACGTTGCCGTCTGCTGTTCTTAAGGGCAAAAGTTGTGGTATGTCTTACAGAAAAAAAAAGTGTGTGAGACAGCTTTGCTCAGAAATATGGTATTGGCCACAAATTCAACATTAACAAGTCAACTATACTAAATGCCCTTAAATAGAAACACATAAGATAAGGTTATATATTATTCATTTGATGAAAATGTTGTGGCCAAAGGTTCACAGGAGCACAGTTGCTGGAAGTGAACACTGTTTCAATTCCCTAACTCAAGGTCTGCAGTGACTCTAGAGAACATAACTACCTTTAATAACAAAAAATGACCGCTCTTTGGTATGTATGTGCATGCATATGTGAAAAGTGTTGGATTTTATTTATGTAAGCTCCAAGTGATAAACACGTTTTTAAAAAATCACTTAGACACATCAAGCTGCTGAACATCAAGGATAAGGAGAAAATCTTGAAGGCAGTCAAATAAAAAGATGTACTGCGTACAGGAAAACCAAGACAAGAGTTTCTCATCAGAAATTTAGTAAACTAGAATACTGTAGAATGAGACTTTTAAAGGACTACTAGAAAATAATATTGCCAACCCAGCATTTTATATTCTTTGAAATCCTTTGAACAAAAGCAAAACACTTTCACAGACAAAAGGCTGACAGAAGAGAATCAATCAAGATATGAACTTCCAGAACTTAAATTCTTCAGGTAAAATACCAGACTGAAACCTGAATCTACATTAAAACAAAAAAACAAAAACAAAAAACTCCAGAAATGCCAAGGAAAAGAGAAAGAAGGTAAATACATTTTTCTTAAAAAAAAAAAAAAAGAAAAGAAAAGAACTAAATGCTTTCCCCTAAGCTCAGGAATAACACAAAAGTACCCTCTCACCACTTAGATTCACCAGTTCTGACAAATTTAACAGGGCAAGGAAAAAAAATTAAAGAAATACTGATTAGCAATGAAAAAATTAAATTATAATCACTTTCAGAAGACACGATTGTCTATTTAGAAAAACCCACCCCTAAATTACTAGATCTAATATGTGAGTTTAACAAGAACACAGGTATAGGTGAATATAAAAAAAAAAATCAGTAATATTTTTCCTCCACTTTATGCCATATAAAATAATTAACACAAAATGGATTAAGGACCAACATGTAAGAGTTAAAACAGTACAAGTCAAAAAAAAAAAAAACAAAACTGCAAATCTTTTTGACCTCAGAAAAAGCAATGGTTTCTCACCACAAGCAACAAAAGAAAAAAAAAAAAAAAAACCCAGATAAACTGCAGTATTTCAAAATGGAAAACTTCTGTTCTTGAAAGAGGAAACCTACAGAATGAGAGAAAATATTTGCAAATCATATAACTGATAAGGGACATAAATCTGGAATATATAAAAAAATCTTACAACTCAATAATAAAATACAATTTTTAAATGGGCAAAGGGTCTGAAGGGACGTACAAATGGCCAAAAAGGTTCATGAAGGATGTTCAACATTATTAGCTATCAGGGAAATGCAAATCAAAGTGAGACCACTGCACGCTCACTAGAATGATGATAATCAAAAGGACAGAGAACAAGGGTTGGGATAATTTGAATCTTCATACACTGCTAAGGGTAAAGTGAAATTTGGAAAACATTCTGGCAGTTCTTCAAAAAACCAAACATAGGGCTGGAGTGGTGGCTCAGCGGTTGAAGCACTTGCCTGGGATGTGTGAAGACTTGGGTTCAAACTCCAGCACCACATACACAACTAAGTGTCAGAGAAACAAAGGCCAGATGATAAAATAAATAAAAATATCTCTCTCACTCTATCCCTCTCTCTTTTTAAAAAATAAAAATAAAAAATAAACATAAAAGTTACCATATGAGTCAGTAATGCTACTCCAAGATATATACCCAAGAGAAAACAGGTTGAACAAAAAACTTTTACAAGAATGTTCATAGCTGCATGATTCATAATAGTCCAAACTGGGAAACATTCAAATGTTCATCAATAAAATAAATGTGATATATCCTTAGAGAATACTGATACATGCTGTAACAGATGAACTCTGAAAACATTATGTTAAGTGAAAGAAGCCAGGTATAAAAAACCATATGTATGATTCCATTTATAAGAAATATACACGGGGCTGGAGCGGCAACTTGGCAGTTACAGCGTTTGCCTGGCATGCACAAGAACACAGGTTCGTACCCCAGCACCACAGGCATAACAAAGTGTTGGAGTAACAAAAGCCACATGGAAAACTCACTTTCCCTCTCTCTCTTTAAAAAAACAAAGAAAGAAATATACAGAGCAGGCAAAACTACTCAGACAGAAAGTAGACGAGTGGTTGTCTAGAGTTCAGGGGAATGGGGAGTAAGAGATGACTGCTAATGGTACAGGGTTTATTTGGGGGGGTGATAAAATTGACTGTGGTGCTGGCTACATAATGGTGAATATACTAAAATCTGTAGAACTATATACACTAAATTGGTGAATTTTACAGTCTATCTCAATAATGCTGTTAACAAAAGAAGGGGGGGAAGCCCTCAAATCTCTAACTCCAATCCTGAATTCTCTCCTAAACTTCAGATCACTATAATAAAATACATCATAAGATTCTCAACTTTTCATGTTGAAAACTTAAACTCACTGACTTCACACACACTCATCATAAGTGGCCACACTACATTTAACTACTTAAACATAAACCTAGGAGTCAGAGGACTCTTCCTTACCTTCAACACTACGAAGGCTATCCAGTTTGCCTGCAACACAGCTCTTAAATATGACTCTCTTTTTGCCTTGGCCTTCTTTTAGGACCTTAGAATTTCTTTCTTTCTTTCTTTTTTAATTAACTTTTTAGAAGACTTCAGTTTTTGAAAAGGACTTTAGAATTTCTTGATAAAATTACTTCAAGCCTCCTAAATTATTTCACTTCCTTCCATCTTGCATTTCTCCAACAGATCTTCCACAGCTGCAAAAGGGACTTATTCTAAAATGCAAATATGATCAATCTCCTATTTAAAAACCCAAACTACAGTTGACTCTTCTGGGCTGCCCCCTCTTTCAGCACCCCTACAAGTGCACCTGACATCAGCCATCTTGGCAGCACAAAACTGAGCTCCAACACATTGTCCCTTTCCCTGCAATGCTACTTTTCACTTGGCTAACTACTATTTACCAATTCCTAAACTGGAAAAACTGTGACCCACCTCCCCCAGGCCCCACAACCAGCTGACAGGTAGCTCCTTCTTCTTCCCACAGCACATTAAGCAAGTCTTACCATGCTGTGAATCCTTGCAAGATAATGAATTCATTATCTTGAAGATGATCTTTATAGCCACAGTACTCATTAAATAGCCCAAACTAACGAATGGAATGAGTGGTCTGATAAATGGAAGAACTGGTGTTCCCCATAGCTTTAAGATGACCTAAGACTAGCATTTAATAACTGAATAACTCATCCTGGATTGACCATGAGACAGATACATATACACACATAGATATATATAATATATATAATAGATATATAGATATAGACTTGATATATGTAGATATATGTATAATATATATGTATGTAGATGTATCTATGTAGATCTATATATAATATATATACATATATATCTATGTATATATACATAGATACATAGATAAATGCCAGGTTACCCTAAATTATTATTTTTAAAAGCTATTCAACATACATACCTGTGATTTAATGAGAACCTAGTGATATAGGAAATGTCACACTAAGTACAATAAGATCAAAGCAGAATTTGACTTACCTTAACAACATCAGCTTTATGTTTTTCTAAAACTTGAAGAGTTTGGGCAGTACTGGAATCAATCACTACCACCAGCGAATGACATCCGTACGCAATTAAACCTTGCCAGCCCCTAGCAAAACAGCAATGTTAAAACTTCAGTTTGCAACAAGCAAGGTTCAACTTCTCTGCTGCCGATTCTAAATAAATGATATGTACTACCATTAATAAAATTACTACTTAAATCCAAAGGCCTGTATGTAACATTATCCCATTTAAATAAAAAGCCTACTTAAGCTTACAAATGCTTGTTGAAATTCACTTTCATTTAGGTTAGAAAAGGTTCTAAGGGGTAAGCTTATGCAGCTACGAAGATGCATAAAGCAACTAGCGCGGAGAGTCTTTCTGTAAGCATATGCTTTGTCTTACTCTTAAATCAGTTTTATTTCCATTTTTATCAATAAATTTAGTTATCGTACAATCAAAAATGTATATAAGGTAACAATAGGATATGCATATGTTCTAAAATCAGATTTACCCCCCAGATCCCTCCCTACTCTCGTTTTTAATGCTTCGTATCCCTAACGTGCCTGGGGTATGCATCTGCGAGGATCGTGGTTAGACGACCACATAAAGCAAGGACACAGGCGCTTTCCGTGCTTTTAACATTCCCAGCGCCTCAGCTCCAGGACTTTGCTGTACATCCGTTTTATTAAGACTTTTTATTTTTCCCAGAGCTGCGGTGTCATTTCAGAGAGAAGAAGGGTCCCGGGGCGACCTGGGGTGGCAGCGCCGCCTGGACAGAGGCCAGGGGAGAGCAAGGCGGGCGCGCAGGGCGCGGGGAACGGGGAGGCGGAAGGCGATGGAGGGGAGAAGCCCGGCGGCTGGAGAACCAGGCCGGGAAGGGCAGGCACGCAGGAGCAGTGCAGCGGCCCCCACGAGGGCCGTCCGCCACTTCCCAAACGCGGATTCACCGGCGCCCAGCAAAGCTGACAGCGGCAGCGGGGAGGAGGCGCCCGCCCGGCCGCGGCAGGGCCCAGGTGCGAAACCCTCGCTCTTCCCCTTCCCCGCACCGACTGGCCGACCCCGGCGCCCTCACCAGTCCACCGCCGCCTTGTTGTGGGCGTTCAGGGCCCCGGTGAGGGTGCGCGCCGACACCTTGAAGTTCACGGTGTAGGGCAGCATCGCTGCGTCCGGCCCCGACCGCCCAGCTGGCCCGCAACCCGGAAGCGGTCCAGGATGCACTTCCGTTCCAGAGCCCGGACGCTGGTCCGCGCCGCCGTCAGATTCCGGCGGTTCTCAGGTGCCACTATCCACAGGTTCCGCCGCTCCCAGGTTCCACTGCCTGCAGGTTCCAGGGCTCCTGGGTTCCGCCTTCTCCAGAGTCCCCTGGCCTGATGGCTCCTGGACTTAGCGCCCGCTGTGGCTATGCTTGCAAGCAGAATCGTTTTTGTTTTCTTCAGGTTTGGGGGAAACAGTTCAAGAAGTCGTGAAAAAGAAGGGATAAAAGTTCAATTTGCCTTTCTGCCTTCAATCCGTTAATTTAGGACAACTTCCAGTGCGAGGCCCGGCTGCAGGTGTTAACCTAGATTAAAAACAACAAAAGCAGATTCTCCAAAGAATACCGATCCGTCTGGGAATAGCAGACCACTGCAATGGGAATATAGCCACAGTGAACTATGGGCATGGGCAGAGAGGTCAGGCAAAAACAAGGAGGACTGCAACAGATAACTTCTTATCAATAATCCTTGGCCACAATGATTAATAACAACAGTGACATCCGTCTCAGGTCGAACAGACAGTTGCTGTGCAGCTGTCCCTGTGGAAGTACTTTTGTATAAGGTTGCAATGCCCCTGTGCAAGCTTGTAATTCAGGCTGTCTTTTGTGATAGTTACCATCAGGTAATTGCACATAAAAATTTTTTTCCTTCTGAAAACTTTCACATTTCTTTTGCACCAGGAATGAAATTTGCAGGTGCCTTTTTTCCTTCAATACATCAACAAAAAAGGACAAAAATATTGGTAATTACTCCATGTACACCTTATCATTCTCGAAACAAAGCTTTCTCAAAGATCATCTCCAATAAAGCACTTAGCTGCCTCTTGCCTCTAATCACTGTTGTCACTTCCCTTCTCCCTTGCTCTGTGTTCTTCTCTACTGATCCTTCTGGGGCCAT
Source organism: Aplodontia rufa (assembly GCA_004027875.1). Classification (NCBI taxonomy): domain Eukaryota; kingdom Metazoa; phylum Chordata; class Mammalia; order Rodentia; family Aplodontiidae; genus Aplodontia; species Aplodontia rufa. Next base: position 14,945 of record PVKS010015605.1, on the reverse strand, counting down.
GAAAGATGCCCATAATCCCACATCTAAATGTGTCAACCACTTAATAAAATGCCTTGATGTCTCCTGTGAGAGAGAGAGCTCATTGGCTCCCAAAATTGATCCCCTTGCTTTCAAAGGAAGAGAATAGCAATTTGTATCTGGGCATATTGTTGCTTCATTCAGTGAGTACAATTCCCCACTTCCCTTACAACCAGGCCAAGCCATGAGACTAAATACTGGCCAATGTGATGTGAGTAGAATTTTGTGCAGTGTCCTCTGAAAAGTCACTTTCCCTGCTGTTCTGTGCTATTTCAGCATTTATACCCTATACTATTGTTATCTGCAGATATGTCTGTCTCATAGGAGAGACCAACACATTTTTAGGTAACCATAATACAAGGGAATAAATATACCCTAGTAAATTTAGGACTTCTTTCAGAAAGAACTAAATCCTAGTCTTTCCTCTCCAGTGCCTAGCACCCTTCCTGACATAAAGTTGGTCTTTGCTAAATGATAGAAGGTGCAGGAGCTGCAAATGCCCATCCAGCATAAGGTCAAACAGGCATTTTCCAAAGAAGCTCTGCCATTTAACACTTCTATCAGCAGTGTATGAGGATTCCAATTTCTCCATATCCTCACTGACACTTTTTCTTTGCCTTTAAAATTTTTTTAATTATTTTAGCCATCGTAGTTACTATCGTTTCTGTGTCTCTCAAAGGTGTTAAGGGCTCAGTCCCCAGTCTGTGGCACTATTGGGTGATGGTGGAACCTTTAGGAGGTGGGGCCCAGTGGGAGGCGTTAGGTCACTAGGGGGTGTGCCCTAAAGGGGATGGTGGGACCCTGGTCTCTTCCTCTGTTTCTTTCTTGTCCCAGCCATCACGTGAAAGGTTTTTCCATGCACTGCAACCATGGTGTGCACACTACCTCAGCACAGGCCCAAAAGTAATGGGTCGAAGCAATCACAGGCTGAAACCCCAAACTGTGAGTGGAAATAACATCTCAAACATTCGTCACTGCGATGGAAAGCCGATTAATGCATTAGTGGGTGATGTTCTTACTGTGATTTCAATTTGCATTTCCCTGGTGGCTAAATTTGCTGAACATCATTTCATATGCTGTAAGGATATCTGTTCAGGTTCTTGACTCAGTTCAAATTGGCTTATGGGGCGGTGGAAGTAGGCAGGATAGCAAGTTCAAGGCCAGCCTCAACTTAGCGAGGCCTTAAGCAACTTAGCGAGAACTTGTTTCAAAATAAAAAGGAGTGAGGATGTGGATCAGTGGTTGAGTTCCCTTGGGTTCAATCCCTGGTATCAAAAATTAAAAAATAATAAATTAATTAATTAATCAGTCTTCTCACTATAGGATTATAAGGGTCCTTAGTAAATTCTAAATTTAAGTTCCTTTTCAGATATCTGATTTACAAAGAAATTTCTCCCATTCTGTAGGTGGCAGCATAGACTTTGGGCCACTCAGCTAAGAAGATATTCCTGATAAGGGCAGAGGTCAAGGTCTTACTTCCAAATCTAAGAAAGATAGCACTGCTTTGGTTTTGACTTGATTGGGGAAGCAAGAAGAATATGATTCTGTTTGTAAGAACCATGCACACTCCCAGAAATAATCAAATGAGTCCAAGGGAAAATGTGTGTATTGTTCCTTAAACATATTTTACTATTTATCTTTTATTTGTATTCTGGTTTTAATTTATTTTACTTGTAATGGCAGGATGGTGGGCAACCTGAGGCACTCCATCGATGGCCGCACTCCATCGATGGCCACACTCCATGCCTGCACATGTGAAAATTGATCCTTGTCCAGGGGTCTCCTGGGGAGTCCCAGAGGTTGGCATTAGTGATGGAAAGGCTTTTGTTGTGTCTTTGGACAGACGATTTGACCTCATTCTGCCTCTTTTCCTTCCTCTAAAATCAGGGTTGAGGAAAGTAACTACCTTGGATGATTCAAACCATGAAGTTAGATAACATCGTAAAAGCCCTTAGTGTAGCACTCCGTTTCCTCCAGTACCTTGTTATTTACTGTGAGAACTGGGGCATACATCTAGGCCTCCTGTTTTCGGTGAGAGCACTGAACCCTCTAAGCCATCCCACCTCAAATCTGATGAAAGATCTTTCCCCTTCAGGTGTGGCTTGCAGGAGAACAATTAATAAGGATTTGGGAATGAATGGAATTGAATTGGTTTGTGAGTCACCAAGAAACTAAAACTACTGCAGGCTGCGTTAACACAGGTCCTCTCAGGGTCCTAACAGTGAACACATCAGTGAACGCATGGGGAGCTGACTCTGCCCTTCCTAAAAGGCCAGGATGCCTTTACACAGACAAGGACACAGCTGTGTGAGCTGCCAGCCAGTGCCCCACAACAGTCATGGGCAGGGATAGCCACCCTGCCAGGCATATCCTGCTGACTTCAGCGGATGCTGCTGGGGCTGACCACTGCTGGTTGGAGGGGACAACTTGGAAAGCAAAAGGGTTCAGCATGATGTTGACTTGTGTTCAAAGCAACTCAAACTGAGAATAAACAAAAAACATTTGTGAAAAGACGATAAGCCATTAAAAAATGAGCAAAGATCCTGAGTAGATAGCACTGACCTAGAAAATGCACACGTGGCCAACAAGCACAAGAAAAGAGGTTACAGTCTCTTCCCAGGCTGCCCCTCACCCCAGGCTCACTTCCTGGGCCTTGCCTGCACTCGGATCCTTCTCCTGAGGCTGGGCTGCTCAGACTACCCACAACTTGACCACCAAAATGTACCAAGGCATTTATTACGTTTGTTAGATTAATGCCCTTCTAACATCGGTGTTCTAAATCAGTGGATCCCTCATTATTTAAGCAAAAGGATTTGAATTTTAAGACAGCTCTACTTCATCATCAACCTGGTTGTCTAGATGAAGGAACTGAGCCTTAGCAAGTTTTGGCACCTTGCCCAAAGTCATGTAGCCATCCAGGATAGAGGAAAAACCTGGGCCAGGCGTCCCCACTCCAAAGCCATGGCTCTGTCAAGGATAGAAAGCTGCTTCCACGTGAGCTTTAGAGGTGGGCTGAAGTTCTCAGGGGGATGACCTGGGACCTTGGAGCATGCGTGTTTGCAGCCAAAACATTTTAAAGAAACACCACCTGGTAACAAGGAAGGCGAAGCCAGAGGTGCGAGGGCACCGGGCTGAGTGAACAGGGACACTGAATGGACAGCCGGACCTTTCCCAGTGTTGCCTTAAACATCCTCCTTCCGCTCCTTAATTGTAGCTGGTCATCGATCTAACCTGTAACTTGATTCCGACTTGTCATTGATCTCTTTCTCTACTTGTTACCGGTAATGATTACAGTACAGTGGATTAGTCACTGTGTTTTATGACGTGGCAATTGAGGGTCATTAGACTGAAGGAGGTGTCTGAGAAAGGCAGTCGTGTTGAAATGGATTTTTCCCAAGAAAGCCACGAGGGCTTTGCTTCTCCGGCACCCTCGGCATGAAGAGGAGCCGCTCGCTGAGTGCTGCTGTTAACCTTGAAGGCTCTGCAGTTAGACAAACTGACAGGCAGGAGGCCTGCCTGTGTGTGCCACCTCCTAGCTCTGTGACTTTAGGCAAGTTTAAGGGATAGAAATATCACATGCTAGTACCTGGGCACGGTGGTGCAAGCCTGTAATCCCAGCAACTTGGGAGGCTGATCCCAAGTTTGAGACCAGCCTGCGCAACTTAGTGATACCCTGTCTCAAATAAAAAATAAAAAAGGGTTTATATATATAATGTACCAGAAATACAAGGCTGGGAGCAAGGTGACTTGGGTACCAGGTTCAGGGAGTCCATCACTTGCTGTGTGATGTTGGAAAAGTGACATAACTTTTCTGAGCCTCAGTGTTTTCATCTGGGCAACAAGGCTGATAACCCACCTGGTAAAATTGCTGGGTGAATTAAGTGAGGTAATGCACGCAACAGAGGCAGAAGACAGTGCTCAGTCTGTTTTTCCTGTAGCCACAACGACAGAGCCCAGTCTTGCTTCTTTGGCGTGCAACCTGTACCAAGAACTGATCCTTGATCTCTGTACCAAGGACTGAGCCCTCTTCCCTGCACTGAGGACTGAGCCTGTCTCCTTCAGCCTTGAGTGAGGGTACCAGGGTGCCTCATTCAAGGGCTACTTACATTCTTTCGGTGTGCATGTATTCCAGTTATTGGCTGTTTTTAAAGGAAAAATAAGAAAGAGTTTACTTTATTTCTTCATCACAATTTTATTAATCCAAATAAACAATGTCTTAACATTGTGCCCATGGAATAACATCCCACACGTTAGATTAAACTAACAAGGCTGCGTTTAGTGTGCACTCGTGATTTCTGAGGGAGAAGCGGTTCTATTGATTTCTCTTTCTTACAAGCTGGACTTTGATAGAAATAAGCCATGGGACATTGTGACGGGTTTAAGGTTTCATAGCAATGTCTGAGCTTTCGCAGACTCCTTCAATTGTGGTTAAAAGTAAGTGCCAATGTACCACATCTTATCTGAGTCATGCTTGTGTGTGTACTCAGGGTGAGACTCGTTCTTATCATTCAAAGTCTGGCATAATCAGCCTCGTGTAGGGACAGACAGAAGGAAGAGGCCTCAAGGCCAGCACTGGAGACTCCTGGGATCTTGCTGCCCTGATCTATGCTGACTACCTCATCTCGCTCTTCAAACATGAAGAATAGTATAACAGTGTGTGTGTGCAGGGGTGGTGCTGGGGTTGGGGGGGTCAACCTACGGCCTTGCACATGCTACATCCACCCCTGAGCTACATCCCCAGCCCCAATGACATATTTTTTTTTAAAGAGAGATAGGGATAGTGAGAGAGAGAGAGAGAGAGAGAGTAAGAGAGGGAGAGAATCAATTTTATTTAGTTTTTCACTTGGCTTTCATTGCTCTGATACTTCGTTGTATATGTGGCGCTGGGGTTCGAACCTGGGTCCTTGTGCATGCGAGGCAAGCACTGTAACCGCTGAGTCACCACTCCAGCCCCACCCACCATGACATTTTCAAAAGAGAAAAAAATGTATCCATAATCTTCATTTGTTAATGTATTTGCTTTTATATTTACATATGCTGTCCCAGTTCTTATCCAGAAAGTATATTTTTACATAGTTGTATAATAGAAACATAACTTGCTAATCTTTTTCTCTTAACATTCTTTCATAATCATGTTTATTATCTTTATGTAGTCATAGCTATCTTTGGAATGATTTGATAATATTTGGTAGAGTGGACGTAAATGTGTAACAAATTATTTAGCTACTTTATTATTATCTAGCATTTATTTTCAATCTTTCAAATAATAAGGATAAAGCTACAGTAGGTAGATAACCTTATGCTTATAGTTGGTTTAATTTTATTATGTTCTTAAGATAATTTTCAGGAGTATAACTGTTTTGCAATTAAAAAATTCTAAATTAAAGAATAAATGAGTGCTTATTGTGAAAATATGGACACCTTAAAGAAACATAAATACAAAAAAATTATTTTTTTTAAGAGAAAGGGATAGTGAGAGAGAAAGAGAGAATCAATTTTATTTAGTTTTTCATGCCACCTTCGTTGCTCCTGCACTTTGTTGTATACGTGGTGGTGCATCCTTGCACATGCCAGGCAAGTGCTGTAACTCCCAAGCCACTGCACCTGCCCCCCAAAATTGGTTTTTTTTTTAAATGGCCATATGTCAAGCTGGAGAGGTGGCTCAGAGGTAGAGCACTTGCCTGGCATGTATGAGAACCTGCATTCGATTCCTAGAACTACATACACAACTAAGTGGAGAAAAAACAAAAACCAGATGGAAAAGTTTAAAACTAATTAACTCTCTCTTTTGCTTTAAAAAAATGGCTATATGTCTTCCTTAAAAATGCATATATATGGGCTGGAGCAGTCACTCGGGGGTTACCGTGCTTACCTGGAATGCACAGGTACACAAGTTGGAACCACAGCACCACATACACAACAAAGCATCCGAGGAATGAAAGTTACATGAAAAAACTGAATACAAACAAATTGCTTCTCTCTTTCTCTCTCTCTGTCCCCTTTCTTTAAAAACAAAAATGCACATAAGTATTTTTTATTAAATTGGAATTACAGTATAAAGAACTATTTTCACTGTCCTCTTTTAATAAATAAATATCATTAGCAGTTTTCTTTTTTTTATCTTCTACCTGCATTTTATTTTTAGCATTGTTTTGAAATACAGACATTTCACATTTTTAGTGGGAAAAAAATACACTGACGTTTGACTCAGCATGTCTTTCATTGCTTGAATGCCCAATGATTCAACAACACAGCGTTCTATGTTTGTGATAACACATCTGATGCTACCCAGGGATCAGTCACAGAAGCCAAAGAAAAGGAACTCATTTCAAATCCCAGCAGATGCGGTGCACAATCCCTCCTTCCCTCTAGGGGCTCCTCTCTGGCCTGTTCTCAGGCACCCCTGCAGGGGGTGCTGGTTCGAAAAATCTACCCTCAACCTGGTGGGCCCTGCAGCAAGTGTGGGCTCCCCAGTCCACCTCAACTTCACTGGAGCCCTGACACAGTCACTTTGCTCAGCAGCAGGGTGAGTGGTCCAGGTAGCTCCACACAGCCACCAAACCCCTGTGTGTGTCCCATGGCCTACCTCGCCAGGTGGCTGCCCAGCAAGCCCGTCACTAAGTTTGCCTCCCACTTGTGAAGGATGCTCTTTTGAGGGTGAAGCGCAACCCCCAGGATTTCCAGATGAGTTAATCAGGGCAGTTACATCTGACTTTGCTGCGTGCCAAGTTCCTTGCGTTGGTTTCCTTCTCCCAGAGGATTTCAGTAGGAAGTAGAGAAGAAAAACAGTAATTAATCTTCCTCATTCCTAGCAGAATGTAACGGTAATAAAAATTAATTCCCTGTGGGAATCTGGCTTAAACTTCACTTATATTTTTTAAAGGGAAGACCACATAGTTGCATAGTGTACAAAAGGACATCCTATAAAACTCAGCTAAATAACAATGCCATTTACTGAGAAGCAGTCTAACAAATGCACATTTGTTTTTGTGATTTTATGTATATATTATATATGGCATATGTTAAATATATTCATATTGTATATTTTATGTATGTGCATGTGTATGTTCAAAATCACAAACACAAATCACAAGAACAAAAATACACACATATAAAATGTGTTAGTTCTTACCATAAAGCTGCCAAGCAGTTACATGACAGTGATGTTAAAACTTTCTCATTTCAAGTCTTGCTTTCCCTGGCTGAGTGCCCTCTGGGGGCCCTGGAAGTAGAAGATGTGAGTTACTACGGAGGGTCGGAACAGAAGTAGAAGATGTGAGTTACTACGGAGGGTCGGAACAGAACAAGCCGATAGAGCAGCCATTACTGAAGACATTTATGGTGTCTGAGATTGAGGAACCCATTGGTGCTCTGTTTTATTTAGCCCATAAGAGCAGTCTTTACGTGGTAGTACGCTCTTGTCAGAGGCATATGGGAACTGCAGGATCAGCAGCAGGGCTTGTTAATCTACACCTGGAGGTGGTAGGTACTCAGGTAGGAACTTCAGTGATTCCAAGTAATGATAATTATGCAATGTCAGTTTATAAATGATGGGGAAATTGTTCAACCCTCAACAGGACCTATTCTAAACAGAAAGCTCCAATAGGAATTTCTTTTATCTCTGACAACCACTGGGACTCTCAGGGGTCTCCTGGATTGAATAGGGCCCTCCCCTGAGCACTGAGCCTCTCCCCACCCACCCATTGATCTTTATTCAGTGCCGCTCGAGTGTGTGAAGTACCTGGGGGTCCTGAACTGCAGCCCCACCTGTAGTCCATGTGTCCACCAATGCTTGGCAGGGGCACAGCTGTGACGCAGGTGGATGTGGAGGCAAATGGGCTTCTAAGAGCCACGCTCCACCAGGGTGGTGCCTCTTTTCTCCCATCGGTAGACTTTTGTTGATGCTCCTTTCTCTGTCCAGAAGATACTCTAATCTTTCTCTGAGTGATTCTTTCTCCTTCACAACCCAGATTTTCCGGGAGGTCTTTCTAAACTTACCATTTTCAAGGCTAAATGCCACTACTTTTCATACTGCCATGCTTCTTCCTTCTACATTTCTGTGTTCTTCTGATGAACAAACTAGCAAGTCTGTATAAATACAACGCTGGTACTTTGAAAAATGTCTCACCAAAATATTGGTACATACAAAAATGTATTGAAAAGACAAAAATAACTATTAATCCCATCTAAGGACAACTTTTACATTTATGTTTTGTTTTAAGCACCAGGGGTTTAACCCAGGGGTGCTTAACCACTGAGCTACACCTCCAGTCCTTTTTATTGTTTCTTTTGACACAAGAGTTCTCTAAGTTGCTTAGGGCCTTGCTAAGTTGCTGAGGCTGGCTTTGGATTTGTGATCCTCTGGCCTCAGCCTCTGAGGATGCTGGTATTATAGTGTGCATCACGAAGCCTGCCTATATTTATATTATTTTAAAAATATGTTTTCATGAGCCGTTTCCTTCTCCAGACTTTTGGGGATACATGTTCATGTTTTATTCATGTTGGGCCCTCCTCTCTCTAGCTCTGCACCAGTCACATAGTATGTCCTCAATTCATGTTTGTTGAACTTGACCAGATTAATTCATTAAAATGATTTTAATGAAAAAAATTACCAAATTTAGCACCTTACTTAGAGGGTTAGTAAAGAAACAAATCCCTCCTGCCAAATAGAGAAATATAATAAAGGCAAAATAGAAATTACACATAAGAAAAAAGTATAATTGGGGCTGGAGCGATGGCCTGGAATGCACGAGGATCCGGGTTCAAATCCCAGCACACGACACAACTAAGTGTCGGAGAAACAAAGGCCAGATGAAAAATTAAATAAAATTGATTCTCTCTCCCTCTCTCTTTAAAAAAAATTAAAAAATAAAAGAGTATAATTAATACATCAAAGCCTTCTTTTGAAAACAACAACTATAAATACATTACTCCTCCAAATGCCTACAAAATGAGAAAATCCACAGTTAAAATTTAGAGACAAAGGAATTACAGCAATGAAAATTAGAAGTATTTAAAGTAGCACACATAGCTATATATTATAAATTTAAAGGACTAAATGAAATTATTTTTCAAAAAAATACAACAAATGTTTTAAAAATCTGAAAAACAAATTATCAGAATGAATCAAAATCCTACAATCACCCCTCCTTCACCTTGCCACCCGCTGCTGGTCTGGATTATTTTACAGGTGAATTGCTGTAGTCTCAGGAAACTGATAACACCAGTATTTTAAAAGCATTGTAAATCTGTGGCCAAAGATGGTGTGTTTATTAATGCTTTGAATTACAAACAACAGAACCTACTCTGGTTATCTTAATCTGATGAGGGGTATATTCCAAGATTCCCCCTTTTGGGGGGAGTACTGGGAATTGAATCCAGGGGCATTTAACCATTGAGCCACATCTCCAGCCCTTTTTATTTTTTTTTTATTTTGAGACAGAGTCTCCCTAAGTTATTAGGGCCTTGCTAAGTTACTGAAGCTAGCCTTGAACTTGTGGTCCTCCTTTCTGGGTCTCCTAAACTGCTGGGATTATAGGCATGGGCCATCACACCTTGCTATTCCAAGAGCATTTGAAACTCATCTGTTCCGTGGGAGGCCTGGAACACTAGGTTTGCATGGGAACAAAAGGAGAGTGAAGCATTTCCAAGACTGCAGCAGGAATCTGCTCTCAGGATAGCATCAGGGCCCCGCTGTTCCCTGATGGACACTGGCTGCTGCTGGCCCTGCCACTTGAAGACCTCCCCTTCCTACTGCAAGGCCCTACTCCACACTGCTCCCATGAGCAAAGCTTCTGACTGCCTCACTGCTGCAAGGTTCCAGTCAAGCACAAGTGTCTGGTCATCTGTGCTTGGTCATGAACTTGGCTCCCACATCATAGAAAGTACACTTGGATTCTGGACAGTAAAAATTGGGAAACCTCCCATGGTGTGTTCCCTCAGGTGTCCACACAGGTACTATTTACACATCTCCGTCATCGCTCCTGCCCAACACTTTTACTATCTCTTAGGACTGGAGACCCAGTAGTCTGAGCTAGGAGAGGCTTACCCAGTCCACCAGCTGCTGGGCTGAAGCATACAAAACTGTCCTTGTTATAGGTCAAAAATGATTGACTACCATTTTCCTATGGTTGAATTCAATCCTACACCCAGCCCCGATTTCTCTAATCTAGCCAAACACAGCATTGTGAATGGCACAAATGAGACTACTGCCTTGCATTGGCACTTCTCCTACCATGAAGGAAGTTTCTGGATCAGAAGTAATGTTGTGTGGGCCGCCTTGATGTACCTGTAAGTTGCAGAGAATGGTGCTGCTGAAAGCATGATGGGCAGGCAAAGGAAGTACAAATCCAGAATAAAAGGCCAGTTCCTGGGAGGGACAGGAAGAGCCTGGCAAGGCAGCTCCCTGCCGAGTTGCCCTTCCCCTTTGGGGTTTTAGGTTTGGTTGCTGTTTTATTGAATTGGACAAGCAGCCAGGGCACTGCCAAGGTCATCCTGAGGAAGTCCACGCGGTGGAGCCCACTCTTCACCTCCGCCTCAGAAAGAACGCCCTGCACCCCACCCTGGCATGGGCAGCTGCCATCACAGCGGGGTCTCACAAGGCCCAAATGTGCTCACAGTCTGAGTTCAGTCGCAGGGGGACTTGCACACCACCCTGATCCTCCTTTTGACACCATCTCCATGTTAATAGATAAGACAAGGGAATTACATTTCCCCCATGCTAGCAAGAAACAGCTTTCCACGGAGAACAGGAGGAGGACAGTGGAGCCAGGTGTGTGCACTGCTCTGCCACTCCTTAAATGACCTCAGGAAAGTCACATGATTTCTTTGAACCTGTCTATGAATCTGAAGTGTGAGTAGAACGCCAACCTAACAGCTTCATCGCAGGAACTGGAGGTGTTTCTGATGGTTCCTGGTGTCTGGGCCATGAGAGTGAAAAGCAGGTCTTCGGCTCCACAGACTGTCATGTTCTGTCAGAACAGACAGAATGGGACAGGGACAGCGACAAGGCCACGTGACAATGCTTCCACAGCACTGGAATGGCTAACAATCCCTCTGGTCCCTCTGAGAAGTGCATTCTCCACCTGCCTTCTTTCCTCCATCCTGAGTGGAGCTGACTGAGCCTGCTTCATGACAGTGTCCAATCTAGAAGTAGCTCTTCCTTCTGGTGACAGAGCTGACCTGGGGTGCTGGGGTCTTCAAGGCCTAGAGGATGAACAAGAACAATGATGACCCCAGTTAACCTCCAGCCTGAGGTGAGCATGAGGGGGTGATGGGAAGAGAGACAGAGGCATCAAGAAAAGAGATGCAGGGCTGAGCAGTGGCTCAGTAGTTGGCTCAGTGGTTAAGGTGTTCGTGGGGCATGCACGAGGACCCGAGTTCAAACCCCAGCACCAGGTACGCAATGAAGTCTCAGAACAACAAAGGCCACATGAAAAAACAAACAAAATTTATTTTCTTTCTCTATCTCTCACTATCCCTCTCTCTTTTTTTAAAAAAAAAAAAGAAAGAAAAAGAAAGGAGAGGCAGCACACGCAGGTGAGAACAGGATGGGCCCCTTCGACCACTGGCTAGCTATGAGACCTTGGGACTACCCAAGGTTTCCTCATCTGCAAAACTGAAATAATGGCAGAGCCAACATCATAGGGCTGTATGAAGACTAAGGAAGCTAAATGTCCAAAGAGCTCAGGATGATCTCCACATAGGCCTGCAGTAAAATGTCGTTTTCCTGTGCTGGGGATCTCATAGCCTAACTGAGAAAACAAGGCACAATGTTAAGAGGACTTCCAAAGGTTCTTTCAGACCATGCGTGTGGATATAAACCAATGGGCTGGACTGTACCTGCTAAATTCATAGAAATAATTTTTCTGGGAAGAAAGAAATGGAATGGGAATGAGAGAAAGGAACTTTAATATCATCCATAATATTTTATTTATTTGCTTAAAGACAATGTTCTGAATCCATATTTTAAAAGGCTAGGTGGGGCTGGACCAATGGCTAAGCGGTTATGGTGCTTGCCGGGCATGCACGAGTTCTCAGATTCGAACTCCAGCACCACGTACAAGACAAGGAGTTGGAACAACGAAAGCCACATGAAAAACTAAATAAAAAAATTGATTCTGTCTTTCTCTCTTAAAACAAAAAAGATATAATTGACTCTGGACAGCAGAACAGAGTCGTGGAAAGAACCAGGGTCTACACACAGCACAAGTCTGCTTACATCACCCAACGTGAATCCCACCCTGCCTCTGGACTTCCTCCTACGTCAGCAATGGATTTCCAAATCGCTGAATCCTTTTTGAGTTGATTTCATGTTACTACAGTTGAAAGCACCCATACTGACATACTTTGACACTGAAAATAATAGTCCCTCCAGAGGGAAGCCAATACACAAAGCATTGGTGTTGGCAGTATCTGAAGGTGCAGTTTGACAAAGCCAGAGGGCAGTCCCCACTCCCTGTCAGAGATGGCATCAAGTGCAGAGGGCACTCCCACCTCCTCCAGGAAGCACAGAACTTTCCACAAAGGCAGACTTGACAGCTGCAGCCTCCAGTCTAGACTCAGCCTGCAGCTGCTCCATGGATTTCTTTAGGTCCTCAACTGTTCTTGACTCCTCCCTGCTGCCCCAGCAGGCAGCGCAGTGCCTCGGTGACTTTCCTGAGCAGGGCTTTCATTCATGTTCATGATGAATCTGTGGTCAGCCAGCTGTAAGGCAAGTGAGAGGCTACTGCCTGGTTCCCCAGATTCTTCTTGGAACTTTTTGAAAAATGTTGAGTTTTTGATACTTCACAAAACACTAGGCTCCATCTAAGAGCTGAGCCATCAGGGTACCAGTGCCTTGGCAGGCTAGAATGCACTACTTCAGAGCCTAGAGCTGTTGACTTTTTAGTCTGCCTAAATGATTTCGAACTTGCTGGAGGAAAAATTCACATTTCCTTCTTGGAAGGTAAGATCTCCTCTGTAACAGACTCCGCACTATCAGACAACAACTGGGGCCACAAATTCTGAAGGTCTCTAGGCAGCTCTCTACCTGCCGGGCTGGGACTGAGCTGCTCTCTGGTATGTCACTCTCTCTTGGACCTGCACAGAGAGGATGTCTGTTGGGCCTGAAGATTCTCTACCACTGAGGAACTCGTAGTTTGCCCTGAGATAACAGCATGTTGCAATAGGAATTTTACAATGTTGGAAGGTAGCCTAACAGTAGACCTGATAAAATATTAAAAGCCACATATCCCAGGTGGACCTGAGGGCTGTGTGGATCAGAGTGAAAAGGTGCTCTATTTTATCAATTGCAAGTGGAAGAAACCCAACTCAAAATCATTCTGGCCAAAGGAAATTATTTAGTTCATAAGATCTGAGGAAGGAAACACCCAAACTGTAGGGAGCAGAGGGGTGCAGGTGGGTGTCTGAGAAGACTAGGACCAGAGTCGAGACTGACTGAGCTCTCTGCAACTGTTTCTCTCTCATGCTGGCATTTCTGTCTCTCACTGCAGACCTTTTCCCACCCAATGACCAGCAAGATGACAGTCCCCAGGTTTTTGGGGTTTGTGGCTTCCATCACTTTTCCCCACTTCTGGAACAGCTCAGGATAACTGTGATTCATCTCATCTGGATGAGGTTCCTGGAAGCATCCTCTCTGGCTGGGAGAAGCCAGGGAATCCCACATGGCCATGTGGATGGGAAAGATGTCTAGTGGGGGAAAGTGTTCCTGTAAGCAACCTTGAAAGGCTCGTTCAACAGCACCTCAGCCAGGTAGCTGCATCCGTCAGCAGACATGAAAGCCCAAGCCACTAGGCCACCTTGTCCAGACCACCAGAAATCAGAAAGCAGCTAGCACTGGTGACACGACAATGAGACATGGCAAGACTAGTACTTAGGTCTCTTGTCATTGTTCTTATTGGCTTTGTGTGTGTGTGTGTGTGTGTGTGTGCTAGAGGATAGGTAATGGACCCCCATTAAGGCTTTTTAAGTGTAAAGGCCACTCCACGAAGTTAAGCTATAGAAACATTTCCAACATTCCAGCCAGCTCCTTTGTCCAGGGAAGAGGGAATAGAAAGCAGGAAAGACCCCAGAGGAAGCTACAGATTCAAGGGCTAACCAATAGCCTTGGCACCGTTCCAATGCCTTATTAGCACAGGTACTGTCCAATGCCCCAATCAGCAGCTATACTAACCCCTACACTGGAATGCTGAAGTGGCGACCCCTACCGAGTCCCCTCTCGCCCTGTGGGAACTCTGTCTCTTTTGTCTACTCTTCCTTGTCAGCGGGATTTCACGCGGAATGTGTAAGACAAGAACCTGGAAGGCCGGCACCTGTTGCAACATCACAAGAGAGAGGCTGAAAATCCATTTTCATGAGTGAAGAAAAAACGGAGCGCTTCTGTCTTTAAAAAATGTATTTCTCAATTTATGACCTCCATAACACAGGAGTTTATAGACGACTATAGTTTCTTACTGCTGTTCAAGAGGCATTGAACCTTTATGTATAGGTAAAAAGCACCATTCAAAAATAAACAGATAAACGAGTGAAAGGAAGATCAGTGGAGTTGAGGAAGGGAAATGGGGGGCGGGGAAGGGGGCAGAATAGGAACTGAAACGGAGTCAATCAAATTCCATGCATGCGCGACTGTCAAACGAGCCCAACTACTATATGTAACTATGAGCTTCCTCTAAAGGACAAAAGAGGAATTGAGAATTTCCTCCTTCTGTTAGAAAGGGGGTGTTGGGGGTAGGAGAAGAAGATGGCGGTTATCCCAGGGACACGGACCCCGTGAACCTCCCGAGAGTCAGCACAGGCAGCGCGTCGGCACGTGGATTCCCACGGTAGGACGATTTTCCCTGAATAGGCAGGCATTGCCTCCTGCTAGTTCTTTGACCCCAAAGGAAAAGTGAAGAGCATTAACCCAAAAGAAAAAACAAAACGAGGAA